>MKEJ01027038.1:0-16469 GCA_001753735.1 Embelia ribes
TTTGGCAATTCATACATATATGTATTGTTTGCATATGCACTGGTTGATGGTGGTAAGATATCATGTTGTATTCTACCTATTACATTATTGAGATATTATATTTTATAGATAACATGCTTTATTTTCATGTCAGATAGTTTTATCTCGTTAAACATAATAAAAAAGGTATTTAGTGGGAGATGCGTCGATGAAAGTAAAAAAAAATTTGGTCGGTAACTTTAGTCGGTAGTTCGTTGGTAAAATATTTTTATCATTTTGTCTCAGAAAATAATAATAATAAAAATTTAGTCGGTGATTTGTTGGTGATATTTGATCGATGATTTTTCGGTGATCTTTATAATAATATGTAGTCTATGATATTTGGTTGGTAATTTGTCGGTGATCTTTATAATAATATGTAGTTAGTGATTTGTTGGTGATATTTATCAAATTTAAAAAATAAATTGTCGATAATTTGCCGGTAAATTAAATAAAAAATAGTTTAGTCAGTAACTACTCATTAAAAAAAATAAAATCTTATAATAAAATATTATGTTGTTGGTAATTGGTCGGTGAATATTATATATATGAGATTCCGTCATAGAATATTCGTGTAAGTGTTTTGTCAGTAATTATTATTGGTAATCAGTCGATAATTTGTCGGTGTTGTGTTATTTATATATACATATATATCCACTTTTTCACGTTTAAACTTCACATTTTGTCCTCAAAAAATAAAATCTCTATCTTTATCTTCTCCGTTTGAATATAAATATTTCATTTCTAATTTTCAGTCGTAGATTATCATACTTTGTGCAAGCTAGCTGGTTGATTTGTTTGATCAGGTATATTTATGACCATATTCATTATTATTATTTTATTTGATAGGTATGTTTGCATTAATATTATATATACTTTATAAAGTTTTTCTTATGCCTAAGTTAATATGGTGTAATTTGTATGATAATTATTTGACAGGAAAAAATGAATATAAATCGTGAATGGATGTACCATAGGAAAGATTCTAGTGGATATATTAGTGACGAGTTTTATGCAGGTTTAGAGAAATTCATTACATATACTTGTAGTTAGCCTAATTTTATCAATGAAAATAAGATTAGGAGCCCTTGTTCTCGTAAAAAATGTTAGAATAGTATATTTTTGGATGTTGATGATGTAAGAATACTCCTTATAAGTAAGGGTTTTATAAAAGGATTATGAGGAATGGGAACGACATGGTGAACCTGTTATGATAAGAAAAAACGAACAACCAAATTTCGAAAATTCAGATGCAATTAAAACTGAGATATTTGATCCTTATCGCAAAATGGTGATGGATGTTGCAAGCCCTAACTTTTACATGCCAAATTTTCTAGGCCCTAATTTTAACCCCTCCGATTTTGTTGGATCGAACTTTAGCTTGGCATATTTTGGTGGCCTGAGTTTTGAGTCGACAAATTTTTCCAGGCCTAGCTTTGACTCGAGAAATACATATGAAAAGCCCCCTAATCCTGACAAGCAGAAATGGTATGACATGCTCAATGCCTTCGAGCAAGAGTTGTGGATTGTTTCCAACCATTCGCAGCTATCTATCATGGCTCGGATGTTGAATATAAAATTCAAAAATAATTTGTCTGAAAGATGTTACGATGAGATATGCGGGTTTTTGAAAGAGGTATTTCCAAAGGAAAATAATATGACTAGCAGTTTCTACGAAACGAAAAAAAGTTACTTAGAGCCTTGGGACTTCTAATAGAAAAAATTAATTGTTGTGCAAAAGGATGTATGACATATTGGGGTAAAGATAGTGAACTAGAAAATGCAAATTTTGTATGTTATCTAGATATAAGGACGTTGGTAAGTGCAAAAAAGTTCCAAATATTGTATATATGTTGAAATAATGATGAAATTTTCTTAGAATTTATGTTGCAAAATTTTTAATTTGATCATGTAGATGACTCCCGATTATAGAACATCTGGCGGAAATGACACAAGCGGCCAAGGTGTGGCCAGTCACGGAGCAGGTGGTCTCGACGGTTCTCGCGGTCGTAGTCGCCGTGAGGGCTGAGGTCAAGGCAGTCGTAGTCCACCCCAGTTACAGTTCCGCGACTACGACCGCTTTAGCACCATCTGTCGAGATCCCATCTATGGCTACTGCATCGGCAGCAGTCCAAACCCATATTCAGATAACACAACAGAGGCTAACGATACCCCTTCCTTATCATCACCCAACCCCCCTCAAAGAAGTTGTATGTTTTGGTCAAGGATAATGAGTACTAACTTGTAATAATCTTAATGTTTTTGTTTCATATATAAATGTCATTTTTTTTTATATTTATGTAATTTATAACATTTTTAATAGGTTGTTACCATCAGAGGGTGTGGTTCATATAATTGGCAAATTATTCAAGAATAGGCTAGATAAGGAAGGGTTTACATAGAAGAAAGTCAAAAGCAACACGAAAGACTTATATTTTAAGGAGTTTCGAATAATGTTCATTATTGTCGTGTTTATATAATATACTTTTATTGTTGTTTTATTATTATACACTTGAATCTTATGGAGATATACTGATTAAAATTTGTAGAAGTATGCATGTTGGGATCCCGAGTATGATGATGTGATCTGTGAAGCTTGAAATCCGAGACCAGGTAAACAATATTAAGACTTTATTTATAATACCCGTACGAAGAAGAAGAAATACACGCCGGAGCCTGTCTTACATAGTTGGCAAGGCTATAGGGAGGCATATGAGTTTAAAATTGCTTCGCAATGTGGCTCTAAGAATCGGAGAAGTAGTGAGGGCGGCCCGTCGAAGCATTGTGGAGGTTCAATCTCTTTTTGAACTTACAAGATCAGAATGGTAAACTTTACTTGTTTATTATTATTATTTTTATATTTAATTTTTTGTATCTTTCATCGTAATAACAATTTTATTTTTGTGCAGGAAGCGAAGAAGGGTGGAGAAGTCAGTGCTTCCGAATTTTTTCTTGCCACCCATAAGAAAAAAGGAACAAATGAGTTAATTACACCGAAAGCACAACAGATCGCTGTGAGTGTATAATATTTAAATGACCAAAGTTTATATTTTTAGTTAAATTTTATGTGTTAACTATTTTGTCTCTGTTTAAACTGATAACAAGGTAATTTAGAGAAGAAGGTGGTGGAAGGCAGGCCTAGCCAAACGACTGAAGAAGACCTAGAGAAGAAGAATCACATATACCTCAAAGTCATCGGTCAATCGCAAGGTCGTAGGGTGTATGGTACTGATTCTTCGCTTTTAGGGGACGTTTGGAGGGGCAAATCTAATGGTCGGTCAACTGCTCATGATAAGGTATTATAGGATGAGATGTAAAAGAAGTTAGTTGAGATGGAGGCACAAGAACACAACTGCGAGACAGAATTGGAGCAACTGCGGCATGACAATAAGAAACGGGAGGAAGATATGGATATTTTAAGACAAGACAACCAATAGTTGCATGCATCAATACTGGATATGGTACAACAAATGTTGCCTAACATGGGGATGAACAACCAAGAGCTACCGTGTGCGTAGTGTTCCCCTTAAGGTCCGAACGACGAGCATTTTTCTGATGTTTGAGAGTCGCTCATTTTATTTTTCTAAAACGTACTTTATATGCGTTTTTTTTGTAATGAATATTTAATTTATGTTAATGGATTGTATGTTTTATTTTAATTCTTATTTGTTCAGTTATTGAAAAGTTTAAATACGATAAATTTTTCAATTTATAATTAATTAAATCAATTGATATTTATTAATGAATTTCATATTTATAATTTCAAGGATAAAACAGAGATCAAAATTTACCAACCAAAATACCGACTACTTTATGAATTTTAAAATAATTAATTCACCGACAAAATAGTGACAACTATGAATTTTAAATTAATAACTTCACCGACGAAACAACGATTACAATGAATTTTAAATTAATATATTTATTAACAAATTAGCGACAATAATAAATTTTAAATTAATAAAATCACCGTAACAAACCAACTACTATATTTCACAGACTAATCAAAGACAAAATCTCACCGACTAAACTGCGACTACAATTAATTTTAAATTAATATATTCACCAACAATACATCGACAATAATGAATTTTAAATTAATATATTTACTGACAAAATAGAGACAATAATGAATTTTAAATTAATATATTAACTAACAAAACAATGACTACAATAAATTTTAAATCAATATATTTACTAACGAAATAGAGACAAAATTCACCAACAAATCACCGACAAAATTTCATCGACTAAACAATGACTAAATTTTATTTTATTTTAATTTAATAAATTTACCGACAAAATAGCGACTATAAAGAATTTTATATTAATATATTCACCGACAAAAAATCGACTAAAATTAATATTAAATTAATAAAAACTTCAAAAAAATGGACCAAAATTTACTGATAAATTAGTGACAGATCAAAATTTTAATCTCTTTTGTCAGCAATTTGTCGGTAATTCACTGACCAAATCATTTTTTTGTCGGTGATTTTTAGCGATAAGCTTTTCACCGACAAAATCGATTGTGTTGTAAATTAGACGGTGATATAAAATCGCCGACAATTTCACCAAAATATTGACCATTTATTTTGTCAGTAAAACTGCATTTTTATTTAGTGTCATGTCAATTCGAAAAATAAAATTTTCTTTCAATTATATCAGTAAGGGTGTTAAACGGTAATAATTTGCTAATTTACTAATAATTAAGATTCTTAATGTATATTTATTTTGTTCTTACATGTAAACTAAAGATTTCTCCATAATGAAAATGTATTTAGTGAGGTATATTTAATTTTTTCTTTCTAAAAGTGTATTTAATGATTTTTCCATAATGAAATAGTAGCTGTAAGTTCTTTTCTCATAATATTTTAATAAAAATATTAAATAAATAATTTATGTACTATATTAATAAGCTCGACTTAAACTTATCTCAATTTAAATTTATTCTAAAGTGACTTTAAACTTTAATTTGTTGCTTATAATAAAGAGTAATTTATAAACAATTTATAAACAAATAAGGTTATTTTGGTCCTTTGGTTTAAAGTGACCCATTTTGGTAAATAATTTTAAAAGTGACTCATTTTGATAATAATTTTAGAAATTGACCAATTTTGATAAATTTATCAATAATAGGAAGATTTTTTTAATATTAATATTTAAAATTTAAAAAAATAGTGTCTCCAGGGCGTATCCATGAATGAACAGAAATATATAATAAATCTACTAATATTTGTATAAAATGGACTGTCACATAATGTATGAAGAACAACACTTTACGCTTGTATTTTGTGTCTTGTTTCATTTTGATATCTTGTTTTCTAATCTTGTACAATACTGATATCAATTACGTGACATATAAATAGAACAAAAATTACACCTTTACTCGTGAACATTTGCACTGTCTTTGATTTTAGTATTTGGATTATTCATTGCAATTATTGCCCATAGCGTAATGCTAACTTATTTTTATTGTCTATCTTGAGTGAGTACAATACGAACGATTGAACTAGACAATTCAGTTTCATCACCTCACTTGAATTACAACAAACCTTACCATTTCTCTCATTTAATGTGTAATTTTCTACTTCTAATTTAAGTTGCAACTATACAAAGCATTGAGACAAATGTGAGTTGTTTTATCAAATTTTAAATATGATTCAACAACCATAATTGTCGTAACCCATTATTAAAATGTATTGACGGGGTTTTTGAATAGATGTGCGTTTTTGGATCAAAGATAAAGTGTTCAAGTAACATTTATCGTCGTAATGACTAACGAATTGTTGTGTGTCTAACGTACAATTTTGAGTCAATTCAACCCTACTTGCTAATCGATATAAATTTTGGCAAAAATAATATTTAAAGACTGGCATGAAGTTTTCTTTTATATATTTTGAACAATATCATCACGCCTTCAGGTTAGAACAAGTTTCATTAGTTGCTACACAGAATCCATTATACGAGTTCCAAATAGCGTCCAATTGTGGAGTGAGTTAAATGACATGCAACCACAAAAGAGATAGGGTAATCCCGATAAAAAAAAACTTTGGATACTCAAGTGAAAATACACCGACGTAGTCGGATAAAAGTGTAAATTTCCCAAACAAGACTATTTTTCTTGGCATGGAATAAATGCATTTATTTATTTTTCTAGTTATTTATTCTAGGAGTTAGTAATAAGTTTTGGCATGTGATTTGTTGTTGACATGTCTTGATATGATGTCGACATAATGCATGTATGATGAGAGTTCCACATGTTTCAAGGGGCTTGAGTCTTGATAACGTATCAATTGAAGATTATTAATAGAAAATAATGTTAACATAAAATATAAGTGTGCTTAATTCAAATTGTTGTCTACATTCATTTTCTAGTGCTTAAAAAAATTGCAAAATAAAATAAAATAATAATGAAAACATTCCTCTTACGTTACTTCGAATGGAATTTTAAATCGCCTCACTTGAAGTAGCAATATTGACTTGGGCTAACTTTCTTCTTTCTTGACATATCACTTTCGTAGTGTGTTTTTTTTTGAAATAGTTGTCTATATTCATCTTCTCGTGTGTTAAAAAAATTGTACAACATAATTTTTGTTAAAAAAATGCAGTGATGAAAAGTGAAAAGGGCATGATTCTTTACAGACACTCAAAGATGAAAGATTGATGCTCGGGAGGGTGCTACACACTCATGCCTTTAAGATTACAAAGAAAATAAACTCCACCTAATAAACGGTTGCGATGAAATAGTCAATTATGTACCGATTAAAGTACCATTTTCCTTTTGAAACAATATGATATCCGTACCTATTTAGACCCAATAATTTTATAAGATTAATTTTATTATGATAAAATTAAATAAAAGTACATTTTATCATGTAAAAAACCTAAATAAAGGTTTTATACAATAATTGCTAATATTATATTTAATTGATAACCTAAAAAGAATAATTAATTAATTAATAACATTATAATAAGTAACATAGCCAAAATGCAATGGAAAAATGAATAAGACGTGTACAAACTACATCAATGGTGAGCCAACGTGGGATACTTGGCATGCTAGTGGCCAGGAAACAAAATGGTGGTAAAACAGTTTTTAATTCAGGCTTAACGCCAGTTGTTGGATCAAGCTTAAGGAAACATCAAAGGTAGAGATGGAAAACATCAGTTGATAGAAGTTACAAACTAGAGTTCTCTATAAAAAGGCAAAGGCTAATCAAAGTAAGGGGTCTACAACCAAATAGAGCATTTCTTTATCTTTTCTTTTCATTTTCAACATTAGGAGTAAGCAGTACTGTAATTTAGGGTAGATTTTGTAACTATTCGAAGTAACCTTTCTAAATTATCAAATAGTTTGTAATAAAAGTAAATTGTTTTCAACTTTATTTCTCTGTGATTTTATATCATTCTAAGATCCATTTTCTATCAAATAAATTCTGAAACTAAGGTATTTAGGTGCATAAATCTGCCTTGGTAAGTTAGCAGGACCTTATTCTTCAATAAAAAGGGTAACAATTTTTTGCACTAGATAGAGGGCTCTTAAACAACAAACTAATTTGAAGAAATGCCAAGCACAAAAAGGAAAGAAAATACTCAAGAATAAAATGAAATTCCAGAAAATATGGAAAGAGAGGCCTCTATAGGCCTGGAAAACATAAATGAGAGAAACAGGTTGACCAAGTTAATGGTTAAAATGTAACTGCAAGTAACTAGTTGATGGTTTTATAGTAGGCCAAACCAGTAGTAATGGAAATCCTAACGTTCAAGGACTGTTACAACAAATGGCTCAAACCGTTTCTGACCCAAATATAGAATGGTCAAGTGAATTTATCACAATGATGAAGAGGATAGCAATAGTTGCCATGCCTGAGATACAAGGCATAAATCCAACACCAATTATTCCTCAAGGACTAAGAAGGCCAGAATCCTATTTTTGATAATATAAATCCAAATCACAATGGAGTAAACAATGATATAAACAAAGGATTTAGAAATAACATTCTAAGGTCTAACAATGGGCTAGTTCCCATATTTCAGCCAATACCAATACCACCAAGATATGTTCCACTAGTTGGAAATTACTTTGGTAATGGCCAAACATGGCTTAACTACTAATGCCTAATTTGTATGATCAAATGCCTAATCAACAAGGCTCAAGGAAACATGTAATGGACATAATGCAAGAAACGTATGGTCTTGGCCTTAGAAGGGCAGAGAGACCACTATTTCGAAGTTCATTTCCTGCATGGATTGATGAAATCATCATCCTAAGGAATGATAAGGTCCCATAATTATCACTATTTTCTGAGGAAGAAAGTCAATTAACATTGGAACACATAGGAAGATTTACCTTACAAATAGATGAATTAGGAACTAATCAGTTCAATAAAATGAAATCATTCCCTAGTGTACTTACTAGGAGTGCATTTATATGATTTATTAGCCTGTCACCAAATTCATTTAATACACAACAAGAGTTAGAAAACTAATTTCATGCACAATTTTTCAGAAATGAGCAAAAAAATTCAATGGCTGACTTAGCAAAGTTAAAACAAAAGTCTAATGAACTGCAAAATAGTTAATTGTTAGATTTAAAAAGATTAGGAACAAATGTCATGTATACATGTCAGAAACCGAGATAACAAAATTTGCAAAAGATGGTTTGAGTTATGAACTTAAAAAGAAATTTAAAGGGATGTTCCATTCGATCTGTCAACCAGGGCCATTAGATATAAGGCCACACTTCAAAAAGGCCAAAATAATAAAAACTAGGCCTTAGGAACATACTATCAAGATATATAAGGGTACATCAAAGTAGATGTAGCCCAGGTTGTAGGGAAAAATCCCTTAGTTTATGACATTTTGAGGGAAATTGAAAAGCCTATAAGTTTACCATCATCTCAACCAAATTGGAAAACTAAAAAGTCATCCTATAGGTAATATTTTTTTGATATAAACAAAGTAGAAGAATTATTTGATGAACTAATAAAATAAAAGTTCTTAGTACTAGGAATTGACAAGTAATACCACCTGAAAATGAAAGGGCTGATAGAGACTATTGTAAATGGCATAAAATATACAATCATGCAACTAATAATTGCATTACATTTAGAAATAATATTCAGGATCTAATTCTAAAGGTCTTTTACAATATGCCAAGTCTAACGAAGAAATGATGGATGTGGATGTCATTCCCTTCCAAGATATGGATGTGAATGTGGTAACAACTAGTATACCAAGGCCTTCCAGATGAATGGAAGAAATTGAGCAAGAAGAAAAACCTAGTTTCTTTCGAAGAAGAAATATTGTGGAAATGTTGTTACCTGCCTTGTATAAGGGCAAATGAAAATTAGTCAAAGAAGAAAAAGAATGCTTGTGTCTGAGATGCAATGAAGAAATTGATGTAAAGGAAGATGTAATAGCAGAAAAGGAGCAAAAAGTTTGTTATTTGAAGGCCAAGTTAAGGTTTAACACAATGTCCAATAGTGACCTACAAATATTTGTAGGTATAAAATGGTTTATGATAGAATAGACCCTAGTATTTTTGGGTCACCAAAGGATGAGTTATATGGACCAGGTGATAGTCCCTTCTTAGTGAGTGGAGATCCTGTAAGGCCCTATTTCAAATAACTAATGAAATTGGGGGATTATATTACAAATAACTAAAACTGGAACGAGAACTTAATTCCTTTCTTTTTCTCTCCGTTACTATATACGTTCTAATCCGCACATTCACAGAGAGAGAATAAGAGAGAAGGGGAGAAGCCACCTCTTGGCAAAACTCACTCGATCCGAGAGAAGAAGAAGACCAAGAAGAAAATCAATATCGGATCCGGACTTTTCATCTCGCTCTCGTCGTTTTGACGTAAGTATTTCTCACAAACTCTTCAGGTAGTTCATACCCAAAATCACTCAAATTCATCCAAAATTTGGTTAATTGATGAAATGATGTATAAATCAATGTTACAAATCTATATCTTTACTGATTTTGGTTATAAGTTTGCGTTTCGGTGAGTTTCACAAAAGAATTTGTCTTTCCCAAGCATTTCGGGAAAAATCATTAAGTCTCGTATAAGGTATGTTGCAAAATTCATATTCAATTGATTGAAATAATTGTATAAATAAGAAATTTTGGCTGTAAGAATTGTGGAATAAAAAATGGTGATTTTTGAAGGTTGCAGTTGTGTGTTGTCCCCTATTCTGCACTCACCATTCGAATGGTATATGATTACCGTACGAATGATAGTAGTAGAAACAAAATTGTTTGCTTCAAAATGATGAAATTGGAAAAGAACTACCTAGAGGGCTGATCTAAGAGCCCAAACAAACCCTATGGGGTTATGAGCATATGTTGCGGTAATTATTTTGCTAATCTTGAGGCCCTGGGACTAAAGTTGGCGTGCTTGTAATGTTTGGAACCTTGGGGCCTTAAAACCAAGGTTGTTTTGGCTTTGTTTGTTGTTGATGGTTTGGCGCCATTTGTTATTGATGGACTGTAGAGCCCTAGGACTAAGGTCGCCTTCGTTGGTTGATGGTGGACTTTGGGGCCCTAGGACCAAGGTCGGCTTGTTTGGCCATGCGAGTAACAGAGATACTCCGCGATCGCTTTATGCGTAAACTGCAGAAGGACCTAGTATCCCATCTGAGAGGACTTAGTATCCCGGTTAGTTGGGTGGTTTATTTTTGGCAATTCATGTATTTACATTTATTAGTTATACATGTTTTAAAAGATTGGGTTTAGCAATATATTGTGCATTTTTATTGCAGATGTTCTATATATATTGTTTCATTGTTTCAATAGATTGGACATATTATTCTGAATTGTGCCTACTTGGTTAGATTTTTTGCTGTTATTTTGTATTAAAACGCCAAGCAGAACTAGAAGCTCGGATTCAGGGACGGTGACTTAGGACAGGTTGAGTTCATTCGAGGAGGTACTTAGTTCTATTTATTAGTTTATTTTGGTTGCGTTATCTTTCCAAATTCAGACAGTTATAGGCCATTGGCCAAGGTTTGATTTTATGTTCACTTTGAATATATTGTAAGGCCAGAAAACATGATAATAAGACCTCATGGATTTCCCCCCCTTTAGATTAGACATTATTTACGTTCTATTATGAGTTATACTTTCTTATATGGTGTCCAGTGTTATAGAAATTAATGGCAAGTAATGTATTCATGATTGTTGGATTAACGGTGTGTTACAATTGGTATTAGAGCTCTAGGTTTATGAACCCTTAGAGAGCTGTAGGTTATTGGGTCTATTGGTTAAGAAATCTTGAATGAACTGCATCTAGAAAGTTGGAGTAGACTATTAGGAACTGAGATATCTAAGAAGTTCCAAATCTTTCCAAAAATATCAAGTACTTCGATCTATGTCGCATTACTTTATCCTTGTTTTCCTAATTAACTTTTGGAGACTGTTGTCGACACTTAGCTCTGCATTAAACAAATAGGGAACGCCCTTGTAGGTCCAATACAGATCTTTAGTAGTAGACGAAGTCAACAATAAGCTAATAGGAAATTCTACACTCATCTTTCTTCTTGCACATGATGTCAAATATGTATATGTGATCTTTTCCGAATTCTCTTGCTCTTTTAAATGGCTCGTTGAGGATGTGGACGTGGATGTGGATGTGGATGTGGACGGGGACGGGGACCAGGATATGACCATAGACATGGTAGCAGTGGACGAAATGGTCGTAATGGAGCACCAGTTCTATTCCCCAAGTGGTACATGCACATCCCGAAGAGGAGGTTGCCTCGGTAGGAGTGCAGAGAGATATTGCTAAGGCTCAGGAGACTCCTACATCTTCACCTACAGTGGAAGTTGATGGGGCCATAACAACATCTATATTAGTGAACCTACCACAATTGGCTGCTATATTGGCTCAACAAATGACTCAGCATAATGCTCAGGTAATACAAACTGCATTCGCTAATTTAGGAGCATAGCAGCATACACCACAACCTGTTGGAGACCAGGTCACTAGAGCGCATACTAAAATCGGCCAGTATGAGATTCTAGTATTCCGTGGAGGTGCTAATTAGGAGGGAGTTGCTACTTGCGTATCCCATCTGGAGTATTATTTTCGTATGTTAGGGGTGACTATTCGAGTTGTCATGACATAGATAACTTTATGATATCTATAGGATGAGGCTTTAGAGTGGTAGAAGAGTTACACCAGGGTACATGATATCACTGGTATGACATGGGATGAGTTTAAGGAGGCATTCTTGAACCGGTACTGTTCTCAGATTATTAAGAATGGCAAGGTTCGATAATTTCTTGCTATCACTTAGGGTAGTTTTATGGTTTTGGAATACTCAATAGAGTTCATGGCTTTGGCCAAATTTGCTTTATGCATTGCTCAGACCGTGGAGGACTGTGTGAAGCAGTTCGTTAAGGGGTTGAGAACCCACATTTGGCATATTGTGGTAGTAGTTGACCTGACCACCATGGAGATAGTGGTTTAGAAAGCTGAGGAACAAGAGGAAATTGATCAGCAAGAGAAGCAGGTACATGGGAAGAGAAATCAGGGACTAGAATCAAATCAGAGGCAATACTTTTGGGACTAAATAATGAAAGAAATAGGAAGAGAGACTGTGATGATAGAGTGTCTGGACAGTCGAATTGCAGATTGAGCTTTAGTGGGGCATGATCTTTCAGTAGGGGTCCGAAGAGGTGAAATAAAGGTGGAGATACTGGACATGTTATTACTTATTATCCATTGGTTCAGTGCTTTAACTCTGAAGGTTTGAGGCATATACAGAAGGTGTATTCGGGTTCAAAAGTTCCAAGTCAGAACCCTCGTCAGGCATGGTCAGTCCAGTAGGGTAGGTTAGTTCAGTTAGGGGTTACTCATGGTTGTGGTAGATACGAGGGGACTGGGAACCATGGAGCTGCATCTACTTCTGCATCAGTAGTACCAAATCTGTTTGCTCTTCATGATGCACCTACTATTTCAATGGATGCGTCTATCATTCGAGATACACTATTATATCATTCATTATGTATACATGTTTTTTTCAATATCGGTGCATCTCAATCTTTTATTGCTGCGAGTATGGTTAGAAACTTGGGATTAGTGTCAGAGTTATTAGACATACATATTTCAGTAGATACTCCATTAGGCAGGTGTATCGTTCCAATTTTCCTATGTCTTCGTTGCTATATTCTTATTTCTGGTTATGAGTTTGCTTGTGATCTTCTCATTCTGGACATATTTGGATTTGATTTTATTCTCGGCATGGATTGGTTGTTGGACAATAGGGCTGTGATAGAATGTAATTGTCATTGGATTACCTTGCATCCATTAGGTGGAGTTGTTGTTAGGTATGTTGGAGACCGGGACATTCCTCAGGTGATTGCAAGACCAATGAATGACACTCTTAGCAAATTTTAGCCAGTCTTTATATTGATGAGACTGCGGGAGTACATCCAGAGTTACCTCCCATTGTTTGTGATTTTTCCGATGTGTTTTTGGAGGATCTTAGTGGGTTACCACCACATCGAGAAGTGGAGTACACAATAGACCTTATTCGTGGTATGAGTTCGAATTCTGTGTCACGGTACTGCTTAGCTCCTGCTGAGCTTGGAGAGATAGACCGATATCTTATTGAGTTGTGGAAAAAGGGTATTATAGGCGATTCATAAAAGACTTCTCAACCATAGCATCTTCAATGACCCGCCTTACTCACAAAGGGGTCAAGTTTGAGTGGGATAATATGTGCAATAAATCCTTCGCGGAATTAAAGGAGTTGTTGACAACAACACCTATGGTTGTGATTCTAGAAAGAGAAGAAGGGTACATGGTATATTGCGATACATTGAAGGAAGGTATGGGATGTGCTCTGAGAGGGTAGTTGCATATGCATCGTGTTAGTTGAAGGTTCATTAAAAAAATTATCCGATATATGACCTGGAGTTAGGAGCTGTAGTTTTCGCCTTGAAAATCTTGAAACATTACATGTATGGGGAGAGGTTTGAAGTGTTCTCAGACCATAAGAGTCTCAAGTATATATTCCCTCAACGTGATTTGAATATGAGGCAACGACGGTAGATAGAATATCTAAAATAGTACGATTTTGACTTGTAGTATCACCCAAGCAAGCCTAATACGGTGGTAGATGCGTTGAGTCACAAAGCTCAATGTATATTAGCATATTTTTTCTTTGATGACTGGATGAGCTAAAGACATTGAGTGAGTTTGGTTTGAGTTACATAGAAAGGAGAAATCGATTCTCTTCATGTATAATGGTTGTGCAACCTGATTTAGTTGAAAGGGTAATTAAATCGCAACAGGGAAATATAAGGTCTTAGAAGTTTGTGGCTAGAACTCAAAGTAAAGAATCACAGGTTTGGTCTTTTGGAGGAAGTAAGGAATTAAGATACCGAGCAGGTTATATATGACAAAGTAAATGAGGGAGGTGGTATTAAGAAAATTACATCAGTTGCGGTTAGCAGTACACCCAGGTGGAAATAAGATATATCATGACTTAAGTCACACGTATTGGTGGCCGAGTTTGAAAAGGGACATTGCTTAATTCATGGCACGATGTTTGACGTGCTAATAGGTTAAGAGGAACCAGAAGAAGACGGGTGGTGAAATGCAACCACTCGAAATACCAAAGTGGAAATAGGAGCATATCACGATGGATTTTGTGAGTGGCTTACCGAGGTCGAAGGGAACGAAGGACACTATCTGGGTGATTATTGATAGGTTAATGAAGTTTTTCCAATTCTTATCCATAAAAAAGGAAGATGGAGCGTAAGTGTTGGCACAGATGTACGTGAAGGAGGTCCATTGGTTTCATGTTGCAACTTATACCATTGTATCCTATTGGGATCCAAGGTTCATATCTCAGTTTTGGGAGGGACGTAGAAGACCATGGGTATGAGGTTGACGAAGAGTACTGCCTACCATCCTCAAACATATAGGCAAATAGAGAGGACCATTCAGACATTGGAGGACATGTTATGAGCATGTGTGCCCGATTTTAGTGGAAGCTGGGAGGATCACTTTCACCTGGTCGAATTTGCGTATAATAATAGTTACCATTTGAGTATTGGAATGACACTATTTGAGGTATTATATGGGCAACCATGCAGAACTTCTATCTGCTGGATGGAATTTGGTCATTCTTTATTGCTAAGACCAAATATTGTTCAACAGACTTCAGAAGTTGTGAAAGTGATTAGATAAAGATTGGTGACGATGCAGAGTCGTCAGATGAGTTACGCAAACAGAAGGAGAGATCCGTTAACCTTTGAGGAGGAAGACTATGTATTCCTCAAAGTTTCACCTTGGAAAGGGGTAATGCGATTTGTTAAGAAGGGCAAGTTGGCACCGAAGTTTGTGGGACCATTTCGGATAACCGAGAAGATTGGAAAATTGGCATATTGATTAGCTTTACCACCACAACTGGAAAATGTGCACTCAGTCTTTCATGTGTCAATGTTGCGAAAGTATGAGCCGGACCCATCCCATATGATTGACTATTCGGACTTGACTATGGAGGACTATGTGACATATGAGGTACAACCAGTGACCATAATGGATCATCGAGAGAAAGTGCTATGAGGGAAAGTGATTCCTCTAGTTTGTATACTTTGGAGGCACCATGGAGTTGAAGAGAAAACCTGGGAACGTGAAGAGGAAATGTGAAACAAGTTCCCGGCATTATTTGCAGGTACGACCTAAATTTTAGGGATGAAGTATCTTTTTCGTGGGGAGAATTTTAAGACCCTATTTCAAATAACTAATGAAATCGGGGGACTATGTTGCAAATAACTGAATCTAGAACGAGAACTTAATTCCCTTCTTTTTCTATCCATTACTATTCACGTTCTAATAAATACATTCATAGAAAGAGAAGAAGAGAGAAGTGGAGAAGCCACCTCTTGATAAAAATCGCTTGATCCGAGAGGATGAGAAGGCCAAGAAGAAAATCAATAGCAGATTTGGACTCCTTATCCCACTATCGTCATGTTGACATAAGTATTTCTCACAAACTCTTTGAGTAGTTCATACTCAAAATCTCTCAAATTCATCTAAAATTTGGTTAATTGATTAATTGATGTGTAAATCAATATTATAAACCTATATCTCCATTGATTTTAGTTATAGGTTTGCATTTGGGTGAGTTTGATAGAAGAACTTGTATTTTTCGAGCTTTCCGAAGAAAATCGTTAAGGCTTGTATAAAGTACATTGCTGAATTTGATTCATATGCTTTTGAATTAATGGATTAAATATTAGTTTTGATGTTATTAAAATCGAATAAAAACTTGTATGGATTTGAAGTTGAATTTCTATCTTCTCTGAAAATTTGGTACAATTTGCATACTTCGGCCACTAATTTGACCCATCTGTAGTTTAAATTAAATTATGCTCAAACATTAAAATTGTAGATAATTGAGATATTTTTTAATTGTAAAGTTTGAGA
>MKEJ01027040.1:0-13050 GCA_001753735.1 Embelia ribes
CGTAACGTCACACTATTTTCAAAAATCGTTAAACTAAGTCAGGATTTCATTTAAATGTAAATTTTTTTTTTTTTTTTTTTTTTTTTTTTTTGTTTAATTGTATTTCTTTTTAATTTTGTGGAGATTTATAATTTTTATATTCTCTTTTTTGTTTTTAGTTTCAATACTTTTGGTAGTTATCTAAATTATTTATTTTTAATTTATAATTCTCATTTTAATTATTATTTTAAATTAAGTATTTATTAATTTTATGTAATCTTTATTCATGTTTTATTTGAATTTTATTATATTTTATTTTAATATATTGGCTAGAATTTTTTGAGAAAAGTAGTTATTTTATTTCCTAATGAATAGTAATTAAATAGAATTTTATAATATGAACCGTAACTGATTAGTAATAATTGTAGAATTTTTAATCTATTTAGTTGGCTTAAAAATCGTTTAATCATTTTATAGTGACTGACAACCATCCGATGACATCTAAGTTGAAATCAATAAGAGTTAATGCATTAGTAAATTAATATCCAACTTTACACGGATGTTTAATTTATATGAGTTAAGGAAAAAATTATTTCTGGATTCACCGATAAATGACAATATATTAGTTTAATTATTTTAGAAGTTTTAAGTTATTAACGTGTCTATTTTCTTGTTTTCCCCCCAAATTTTCTCAAAACCATTATTTTAGGAGTAGGTAAATTTAAATAATTATTAATTGAATCTAAATTTGATTAAGCGAATTGAACTTGGTGAATTGAATTAAGAATTAGAGTTTCATATGATTTGATACTCGGTCTTACCAAGAAAATTACGATTGTCCCTAATATACATGCTAGGTATCATTTCTGCGCGAATCTAGGAAGGGATCAAATGACAAAATACAGTTGAGCTTTTAAGTTAAACAATACAAAATTTGAGCTTATACAATAAACCAAAGCCTATGTCAAGCCCCGAATCCCGTATGACCCGGGAGCATGAATTGATCCCCTTTTAAAAGGAAAAAAATGAAAAATATAGGTTTTTAAAGACATAGAATAAAATGGAATTTACTTCTACAGCGCTTTCTTCCACATCTCATTTTACATCATGAACTTTATCAGAGTACGGAAAAGAAAAATATAAATAGCATGCATGCAGCCTGTATATCAACTCAAAAGTAAACACCACGATTACAATTCCACTTAAGATACATGCTTGAACAAATTATAATATATACAATCCACAAGTCAACAAATAGTATATTACACTTTTGTTCTATCCGGAACAACCTCAAAGGCTATAACAAAGTATAATACCAAATACCATCTTCTACAACTTTGTACTTCGAATAAATACAATAATATATTAAAAAATATGTACAAGAAACATCGGGTCATCTCAAGTATGTCTCTCGCTAACTTCCGCACCTACAATAATGTTATGATACAGAATGAAAAAGAAAAATGCACAAGTTAGTCTACTAAATAATATGATACGTGTAATGTTATGCGGTGCCATAAAGTGTAAAATGCCATATATAGGAATAAATTCAATACAACTTCAATGCAATGCAACTCGACAACGACTTAGACTTTGCTACAAGACTTCAACTTTTAAAAGGTTGGGACTAGTGTCTAAATTCATTGTCTTCTAAAATAAGGTCTCTTTGTGAACCCATACTATACTTCGCTCTTTTTGTGGAACATTTATAGTTTATATTCCTGATTAGATTTCCCGACTTTCACTGTAAGGCACCGAGCCTTCTCTTTGTTTTTTTTTTTAAAACTTCATAAATTGCGACATTTGTCCTGAAAAGAAATGAAAAATGACTCAATATTTCTATGAATGAAAATGCAAATTTCCTTCAAATATAATTATGTTCAAAACTTCAAAATTTAATAATCAACTTCATAAAATTTCGTTATTCACTTTGATAATAAAATTGAGCATTGCTCCATCATATAAAATTCAAATTGTTCTCTTCGCTTCTCTTTGAAAATTTCATTTTCAAAACTTCAAATTCTTTAAGAAAATCAATTTCCGACTTCTCGTTTATAAAAAAACTCCACTTTGGTTCAAAACATGAATAATGTTACTTCAATGAATTAATGCCAATACATATGATCATGTAATTCAATCAACTTCTAATCATGCTTCTTCATATAAACAGGTTCAAATAACTACAATTCATCTCTAATCCACTTCAAGATATCATGCCATAACTTAATAAAATCTATACGTAAGGTACACATATAAATTCACGCGTATATTATTATTTCATAGCCTACTCATACCTATTAATACGCTAGAATACTTCCAAGAGCTATTCTTAAAAAATCTCCAAATCTCCCTTTCATTCGCCTTTCATTTTGATCTAGCTATTGAACTCGGATCCACTCGAACCTATATATAAAAATAATACTTCAGCGAATAACAAAGCTCGAAATAAATGAAAAATTGAATGAATAAGACAGAGAACGAAACTTACTTCAAAATGGTCTGTACGTTCCAAGGATCAAGAATCTCCACTTCAATCTCGCGAACGGTCTCCGAATCTAGATGATATTATAGCTTCGAAAATGGATGAAAATGGCACCCCCCTCTCCCTCTCTCTTATGTCCGAAAATATAAGTGGAAATGAGCTCTGATGTGACATAAAGACACTAAAGTATACTTCATATATGCTCGACACAGTCGACTTATTAGCCCAATCAGTCAAATGATACACTAACAGTCGACATATTCTTCTAAACAGAAAATAAAACCTACTAGAATTTAACACACTTCTATAAGTTGACATATACTTTTCAACAGTCGACATATAGGCCCTAACAGTCGACTGTTTCACTCCACTTGAGAAACATAACTCTCTAGAATTTTTTTCTGTACGTAATAAGTCGACATATTCTTCACATCAGTCAACTGATACACTATCAATAGACATATACCCCTATAAGTCGACTTATTCCCCTACATAATGAAAATTTCAGAATTTAATTCTCAACATTAAGGCATTAACACTAATGCCTCTCAACACCAACTCTCCATATTTCCCAAACATCAATCTCCACACTATATATCTATGCATAATACTCAATGCTAAGGCTACAGCTTCGATACGCTACTAAGAGACTAACGTATATATACATATAAATATATATATATAGCTACAACATGCAATACTTCTTTATACTTCGATACTTCTATAAACACATAAAGACTTCGTACTTTCTTCTACAATACGCTATGCACTTCTTTCCTACAATGATGCAATAATAATATTATAAGCTTCGACAATATTATTATAAATGCAAAAAATTCACTCACAATTTCTAGGATGTTACAGCCTGATCACACTTTGAAAAAATAAACCAAGCTTCTTACCTTTTTTTTTAACAATAAAAAACTTAATATTTAATTACAAAATATTACAGGGTTAAATCCACAATGCCGGATATATTTCTAGTAGTACATTTTCCGGATATTCCATTATCAACTATTTTAGCAATTACAGACGTATCTATATATATCATGTTTCCAGGGATTTGTATAGTCTAGAGATATACTAGACTGATATGTGTACATATCAGCTGGGCTTTCGTATTGTATAGTTACTAATTAATTAGTTGTATGCATTTATGGTATAGAGTATGGGGTTTAATAACTACTGTGTATAATCTTCTTAGTAGTAGCATCATCGAGTCAGCTTATCGTATATAAAGTTATAAAAAAAATTAAAAAATAAATATAAGATATCATATAAAAAATATTATCAAAAATCATTCTATAAAATAACTAAAATCAATATTTATTATGAAAAAAAAAACACAACAAATACAATTCGCACATGGCAATGAATGAAATCTAAGTCTAACATAAATTAGGCAACTATTACTACTTGTAGCTGCCTCTTTGTTTTAAATGTATGACTGAGTATGTATGTATGTATGTATAGATATGTATAAGTTGTTGCCGATATTTCCTAAAATAAAAGCATTTTCTTACGTGGGGGTGTCCTCCCTCACTTTCCATATACTCCCCTTTGTCCCTATCTTTCATCCCCTTGTACATGGATCTAATAATCATAATCACTATATAAATGCCCAAATTTTTGAGTTATAATTGTGATTCCTTTGGTACTTGATTGAAATAGATTGTTGGAGATTCTGAGTTTTTAATTAGCAGAAAATCTGATCAATTTGATTACTTTTGGGTGAAATTGGGGAGATTTGTCGATGAAGCAAAGTGGGTACTTCTTATAATTGAATAAAATAAGGAGAAAAAAGAGGATCAAAGAAGAATTTGAAGCAAAGAAGTTGCTTTCACTAGCTTTTCAAGTAAGTATATATTCTTCTTCCCCTCTCCCCTTCCTCTTTTACATGTTGTGTTTGATCACTTGTTTTCATAAAATTATCTGTTTTTGAAATTGGATTAGCTAAATAATTGTTAATTCCTATAGCTTGTTTGGTTGCAGCTTTTATGATCAAAGTTTTTTATTTTTTATTTTATATTATTTTATTTTTTATTTGTTTATTTTTGCTTAAAAGTAGGATTGCTGCACAATTTTTAAGGTGATTTTTTTTTTTTCCTGTTTCGGCCTGATCTTTGATAATTTCCAGTACTTGTTATAGATAGGTTCATTGGCTTCATAAGTGAGTTGAGATTGATCAATTAGTTTAAATTTGCAGATAAATGGCCACATTCGTGGAGCCCCCGAATGGTATAAGGCCACGAGGGAAGCACTACTACACGATGTGGCAGACGTTGTTTGAGATAGATACCAAGTATGTACCGATCAAGCCCATAGGGAGAGGGGCCTACGGAGTGGTGTGCTCTTCCATCAATAGGGAGACGAACGAGAAAGTGGCGATCAAGAAAATTATCAATGTGTTTGGGAACCAGATCGACGCGCTAAGGACTCTGAGGGAGTTGAAGCTTTTGAGGCTTATTCGGCACGAGAATGTGATTGCTATCAAGGATGTGATGATGCCTATTCACCGGAACAGTTTTAAGGACGTTTATTTGGTTTATGAGCTTATGGATACAGATCTTCACCAGATCATAAAGTCGTCTCAGCCTCTTTCAAATGATCACTGCAAGTACTTTCTCTTCCAGGTATTGAGCTTTTCATCCAAAAAATGATTTCAAAAATGATGAATTAATATTGCATTGGATGATGAGTAAACTAGGGGTCCGTCAATTATGTTATGTGTCCAATTTAGTGTTCACGCATCACTTTCCGTGTGTCTTTATTACGATTTTTTTGTTAATGTAGCATATTACCTCTTCTATTTTAGGTGCATACCATGCATTGTATATTGATGGTTCAAGCTTACTTATGAATCGTAGATTTTTAGTCTTTGGACTTGTTAGCATCTTTGGATTTGATCGCAGCAACCATATTAGAAAGTGGTGTTGAATTGATGGAAGTACCAAATCTGGTTACATTAGCTTTTCTTGGTGCTTTCATATTTCAAAGTTGCCCATCTTAGTTGATTATACACTTTGATATACCAGTCGGAATAGTTGTAACTGCTTACAAAGTAAATACTTCATCTTGCGACGTTGGATCTATTGGTAGACATCTACTGTATAGCAGTGGGGTTATCATTTTTATACTTTTTGTAACATGTGACCTTTTAGAATTCAGTAAGAAAGCTAGTTACATAACACGAAATTACTGGAGTTATTGTCAGTTTTAGCTTAATATTCGAGCACAAACTATATTAGAATAAACAGGCAAGTCAGAGCAAGTATACTATTGATAACCATTCATCAATGTTATTTCTTTTGGGTTGTAAGTACTGAAGAGAAGAATAATGTGAGAAGACCCAAATTCTGATTACGTAAAACATGTAGAATTACATGAATTCTGAATACTCTACATTACTCGCAACTCTGAACCTAAGGACAGATTTTTATTCCCTTAACAAATTCGAAAGATGTTAGTTAGGTTACTCTAGCATCCTTGGACTTGCGCTTGAGTTTATACCTTCTCCTTTGTATCCGCAACTTTATTTTTACTACTTATTTTGATAAACAAGCTACATAGCCTGTTGTTGGTATATCCTTAGACCAGTAATAGTCCTACAGCAATGTGCTGGAAGATGCTCAAATTATGAATCTATACTAAGGATGTGACGATAATCTTATGATGCTTGCCATTGCTTTGGTAAAGAAATTGTGTAATTTATTTTTTGACACCATTATACCGACTTATTGGGCAGATTTTTTATTTTTATTTTAGTTTTATTTTTTCGGTCTCATTATGTAGTATTGCACATGGCCCATATTCAAGACTTGTTTGTAATGGGTGATTTAGCACTGAGAAATTTAGACACCTAAATTTAATAATTTGATGCGAGGGGAATAAGAAATTGATAGACTAGGTTGCACCATTTAGATCTTTAGCCCCTTCAAAGAATATACGAACTTGCCCTCAATCATGATCTGCCAACTGATAGCTGAAGTAAATGTATTGAAGAATTCACTGTCTTGGATTCTGCTAACCTCAATGACATAATTATAGCAGTAGGCTGCAACCATTTGCAGCAAATCAAGCATTTACTATTTTTGCGCCTTAGTTTTCGAATAAAAATTTCACACTATTATTTTCTCTCAAGGGCATGGGAGCATTTCTTTCGTACTAAACTGCTAGGTAGTGGATTATTAGTCTGTTAGTCCCCAAACTATCAGTCCTGAGACTATACTTTATAACTTTCAAAATCATCTGGAGAGCCAATAAGTCCATGGCACAATCTAGTCCAGTTCTAGAGTCAAACTCCATAGAAAAGTATCTATGATGGAGATTGTGCTTTTCGATTGTAGTATCCATACTTCAGTCATTGTACTGTACACAAATCTTTAGAATGAAGAGTGAGTCTTGTTCTTATTCCGTGTTTCATTTATCAAGATAGAGATTGTGCTTTTCGATTGAGATACTTCTCACCCCTAACTTATGCACTTTTCATATTTCAGTTGCTTCGTGGACTAAAATATTTACACTCGGCAAACATTCTCCATCGTGACCTAAAACCTGGAAATCTCCTTGTCAATGCTAACTGTGAGCTCAAAATATGCGATTTTGGACTTGCACGTACTGGAAGAGACAATGGACAGTTCATGACTGAGTACGTAGTCACTCGATGGTACCGTGCGCCCGAGCTCCTCCTGTGTTGTGACAACTATGGGAGTTCCATTGATATTTGGTCCGTCGGATGCATCTTCGCTGAGATCCTTGGCAGAAAAGCTATTTTTCCGGGGTCTGAGTGCCTTAGTCAACTCAAGCTAATCATCAACGTCCTTGGTAGTCAACGCGAAGCTGACCTCGAGTTTATAGATAATCAGAAAGGGAAGAAGTTTATAAAATCGCTTCCATTTTCTAGAGGGGTTCACTTTTCGTCCTTGTACCCGAATGCTGATCCTTTGGCTATCGACCTCTTGCAAAGGATGCTTGTTTTTGATCCGACAAAGAGGATCACGGTTGAGGAGGCTCTGCACCATCCTTACGTGGCGGGTTTGTACGATCCGAGCCATAATCCTCCGGCTCAAGTCCAGATTAATCTTGATGATTTGGATGAGAATATGGGAGAGAATATGATTAGGCAGATGATGCTGAGGGAAATGCTTCATTACCATCCTGAGGTTTCCTATGGCAACTCATTCGCCCAAATCTAAGCAGAAATTTTATAAAAATAAAAATCATTTTATTTAATTTTCGTGTTTTGTTTATGGGTGAGTAAAGAGAATTGTGTTTTTTATATTTTTCTTTTCTATGAGAAGACATATTTTGATGTCTGTGTTCCTACTTTTATTATCAGAAGTTTTGTTCTCCGGTAATTTGTAATCCTGAACTTTTGGAAGGTGGATTTTAATTGGTAATCTACTTGTTAATAACTTTTGTATCGTGTGTGTTTAATTGGAATTTTCTTTTCATCTGAAGAATGAACTTTCATATTACTGATGATAATTGATTTTGAGAGATATTCAGGTATTAATTTGAAATTAATCAAGTATTTATTTATATAGCTCCCATGTCTATGTTGACAGCTGACTATATATTGAAGAGTTTAACCTTGTCAATCAAAGAGAGCTGAGTTAAGGGCGTCCGCAAAAAAGGAACAAAGTGCCTAGAATCGATATCTTCTATGTAATTTGTTGTGCTCATAGAACCATACTCACAATTCAAAGCTCAACGATCGAGATTTTTATCTAAAACTAGAATTGTAAGAACAATCAGCACCATCTTATCTAAACAAATCACAATCCCTAAAATTTGGAGGTTTTGAAAAAGTCACACCCCATCAGTGTAACTCTATACTTTTCATTTCCTTTAGATTAGAGAGCCGAGCTACAGTGCTCCCCTTCACCAGGGGGAGTCTTGTTCACACCAACCCTAAAAAATATTAATTAAATAATCATATTTCTCCTTACTTCTCCAATCTCTCATTTATGACTTTTATTCACAAATTAAATTATATATTTTTATTTGGTATGTGCATTATTTTAATTATTTATAATATAGGATAGAGAAACTGTTGGGTAAATCCTTCAAAATTGAAGTCTATTATAGGATAGAGAGTCAAATTTAGAGATTAGATGAGGAAATTGTCAAGAGTATCTGTTGGGAATGCCCTAAGAGTTGAGGTCGGTAGTATAATAAAATTGAGGATATATTTGTATCATTATTTCTTTGACCACAAAACTATAAGGAGAAATTGAAATTTGGAATAATTGAGGTATGCACTGAATTTGTGATTCCCTTAAAAAAAACCACCACCATATTATATGTTGATTGTTCATTAAATTTGTAATAAGCTCAGTCCAAGATTGAAAGAAAGGCTTAAACCAAGGGGCACAAACTCCTTTTAGCTCTAAAATTTATATATAAAATTTTGTGATGATGCCAATTGCAGCACTCTCCCAAAAAAAGTTAGCACTTTCATAGAATAATCATACAGTCATTGGATCTGCCTAAAGCTAAGGGGGCAATTCATCTCTGTTAATAATAACAAAATTTGGGTGTAGTTTTTATATTTTTGTATTAATAATTTCTATGTTTATTTTTTTAGCAACATTAAAATGTAATCTCTGTCTGTCTGAGATGGAAATAGTTTCCCTCAGCAAAAGTGAGGAGCCAGTTCTAGTTTGGCTAGAACTGAATCGTGATAAGTTTTATTTCTTGTTCTGTTTTTCCTCTCATGAGCTGGCTAGTATTGTCTTGTTTAACTCCTCTTTTATTTTTTCATCACGTGCTACTAAATAGGATAAATTTGACTTTGCCATATGTTTTGTTTGAATACGTTAAAAATATCTAGTACATTTTTGTTAATCATATTATCGTAAAAGATTGATTTTAATTATAGTATTGTGATTTTTTTACAAGTTTAAGTTTGAATATTAGATATATCTAGTTGCATTGCCACACCTTTTCCCCCCAATTTATTAACATTAAAGTTTAATTTTAATCGTATATAAGGAATATCAAAAAGAAGAAGGTACAACTAACTATTTATGCTACCATCTTGTTTTTTTTTTTCCTATTATAAAACTGCATAATAAATTATTATTCGATACTTGAATAGAAAATTGATTGTGTGAAAATTTATTTAAATGTATGATAAAATAATTGTGGTTTTTTAATTCAACACAACTAAATGAGAAATTTGCCCGCCCCCGCCCTCGCCCTCGCCCTCGCCCTCGCCCTCGTACATGCACAAACCCATCTAATCACATGCCTGAATTTGTAGTTTTTTTTTTTTTCGTTTTTTTTATCTTACCGGTATATTATATTGTTTCTTGTGCTCAGAATAAGTGTTATTTTTTCCTTTTGTATGCAGAACGCGTTCCAAATAACGTACTTCCTGTGGTTATGGGTAATTATTAATTACTTGATCCTAATTCAACTTGTATCTTTCTTTTTAGCATTTATATCTTGAGGGTTCACATTTTACACTCTTGGCTTGTGCAGTACGAGTTCAAGCTAAATTCATGTTACCATGACAGCATCAAGCTTCTGATTATAAAAACCGCTATTGGGTAACCACTTTCGTTATTCGAATAATAGCCTCATTAGTTATGGAGATTTTTTCCTTGAGCACTAGCTCAGATCTTGTAATGCTCTTAACGAATTTTATTTCATGTGGGTTTGCAGAATTTGTGTTGTGGTTTTGTGCAGCTACATTACTCTTCCACTCTATTCCCTTGTTACTCAGGTAATTGTTCCCAAAAATTAATGGTTTTTGTAAAACAAAAAGTCGAAATAACAAGATAACCAATGTTTTTTGGTTAATTCCAATTGCTTTTAGTTCCGAAACCTGTTAAAACAAGTCTGAGAAGAAAGCTGAAAATTTTGAGAACACAACCGAAATGCACATGTATCTTTTATGTCTACCGACATTAGCAATGTTATATAAATCCTATCTTGTGTATTGAACTGCAGATGGGATCGCATATGAAGAAAGCTATCTTCCACGAGCAAACCACAAAAGCCCTTAAAAATTGGCAGAAGGCAGCAAAGAAGAAACAAAGGAAAAGCCCCGTACGAACCCTTGGTGGCAACCCAAAAGGTTCAGCTAGCTCAACTATGCTCTCCCAGGGAGCTAATCTCCACCGCTTCAAGACCACGGGTCACTCGACCCCCTCCTTCACCTATGAGGACCGAGATCTGTCCGATATTGAGGCAGACGCGCAATCAACCACTACAGAGCTGTTGGTTACAGTTGACGATGATGATCATTCGGATGTTGACACGAGTACGCCTCACGATGGTGAAGAAAGTAGGCATGGAGGTGATTTCTCATTTGTAAAGCCTGCTCCTCCAAAGTAGAAAAAGCTGGTGAATGTTCTTGGAATTTATAGTTTTTGCTTCAGCTGTATTTGCCATTAATAGGATTTTTCGGGCCTATTTTCAACCTACATCCTAGCCCAAGTTTATGAATATGTGTATTTATAGATCATTACTCATAAGGTCTAACACTCAAAACAATTTTATACTAGTTTAGCCATTAAATGACTAAGCATACTGTTAAATCATTATTTGTCCTTGGGATGGATAATGATCTAACATGATCATCTCTTCATTTATATGTTAACCACAATCGCGATTGTACTGTTCATTACTTCATTGCTGGTGCGAGTAGCATATGCGTGACAACGTATGCATTACACGCATCAGATGAATGGTTGAAATTGCACGGTCATATCCAAACTTACCGTTAATTCTCTTTAAGAAACCTCCCCTCGTAGATTCAGACATTTCATGAGTAATAATAAATAATAGAGGAAATATTCATTTGGTCTATTAAAGTCATATGATAGTTGTGCAATTAAATGACTAAGCATATTGCTGGAACACAGTCTGCATTTAGGATTGATGTTGTTCTCAAATCTCACCTACAGATAAAGGGATTTTGCTAGTTTTCATGGTTAATTTTAGCAATGACCATATCCGACCATCCACCTTAATAAGCGTGCAAGATGTAAGCACATAAATGGACAGCTAAGATCCGTCAAGCGCTTTATAATGTACGATGGTAGCACTACCCTCTTTCCGATCCTCTCATCATACATAACTCGCAACACATATTGTCCTGTATTCGTTTTGGTTGTTTGCTTTGTGTGTGGAAATTTTGTTATCACCATCTTTGTCTGCCAAAATGAGGCTCTTCGTAAAATCATCTCCTTTTTCTTTGATAAAATGGTGAAAAAAGAAGATGGAGATCTCTGTAACTTGTTATTTAGTAGCGTAAATAAAAGAACCAAGGGCTACCTTGGATAATCTTAAAATGAAGCAGCCCAAATTTAGTCTTTTTTCTACCACTGACATAATTTTTAATTTATTAGCAAAATCTGGACTCCCATTAACCAGTTAGATAGAGTGAAAAAAGGATCCTTCTCAAAAAGAATGGTAACCCTACTTGATAGACAAGTCACATGTTAGTCACAATCTCAAAACAAAAAGAACAAAAACAGCTTTATGGAGCCGTATATATCCATCGTGCCCATGTCGTCATGATCCAAATCCAACTAACATTTTCCCTTCAATTTCTCATAGACATACTAAATTTCATCTTTTGAATAAATTCTAAAATTTTGTTTTTGGTTGTGATCATGAAAAACTATCCCAACCAAATAGGCTTTCAAATCATTTTGTTATCACAGTACCGACATGATTGGAAAAAAAGCATATAAAAAAGTACCCAAGTGTTGGATCACCAAATCATCTGAGTAGGGGCGTGCGTGGGCGCATCATGTGCTATGGGTTAGTATGGAATTATTTTCTATTGTCTCTTTTTACTTCTTTTTTTTTATGTCAGAAAATTATATTATGAGTTATTTGGTAAATTTTAAAGCATATGCTTTTAATAATTTATTTTTATTTTTTTCTATTAATTATCATAATAACCTCAATTATATTTATTACATTTTCCATACATACTTACTTTTATCTTTTTATAATAAAAAATACAAATTTATCAAACACTATACCATTTATCAAAACAGTTTTTAAAATTTATTTACCAAATACTAATATTATATCAACTTTTATAATCAACTTTCAAAACAGTTTTAAGAAACGAATTTTAAAAAATAGCAGCACTACCAAACTAGCTTAAGAATTATGGTGATCTGACTCTTACACAGAGAATCTAGCACAAAAGACATAAATAAGTTGTCACAAGAGTTTTGATGCCGCGTATAATAAAAATGAATAATTAGCGTGTTATCTTGAACTTGTTCTATGGATCACAAGATCGAGTTGGCCAGCATATAAACTACACATCCTAGAGAATTGATCGCACTGTCCATTAATATGTTGATAAAAATTGTGACATGTAATAAATTTAATGTCACATTCAGTAGTACGGGGAGCATTGACGGACCTACCTTGGGCTAAGGGGGGCCAATTGCGCTCCCTTGTTTTTTGATTGAAATTATTTACTGAGTATAAATTTATCAGATTATGTTGGCCTAATGGTTAGAAAGGACCATCTCAAATATTTTGGTTTGGGTTCAACTCCACAGCTGGCTAAGATGGGTTATTATTTATTACTATTGTTATAAAAAATG
>MKEJ01027042.1:0-12652 GCA_001753735.1 Embelia ribes
TTCGTATAATTATTATGTTGTGATATATTGCGGTAGGATAATATATGAGTATGATTTAATGTTGTAAGTGTGCAATATTTTCCCCTTTTATTTCTTTTGGACGGCCTCCGGGTGGGGGGGAGGATTGGGGCTGAAAGAGTTTTGGTGGTGAACATTAGACCTCAATTTATCCGCACTTGTTTCATCTATCTTGAGGAATCTATTGGTGATAAAAATTATATCTTTGGAACCCTTAGAACGAGAGCTTCATTTTAACGTAAGTCGAGTCCTTTTTTGTTCTCATTCTCATTTTATCGTTTTATGTATCTATCAGGAATATCAAAATAAATTTATCTATCTTGTTCCTCATCTCGTGGAAATTATTTTTTGTCTCTAGGTACGGTTTATTCCAATATGTGAAGCTTGATCAAACCAAGGAGTTAAGTGAGGGCAATTTGGGGCTTTTGGTTGTAGTCTTTCGGGAGATCTTCTAAGTGCATAAAAGGTGTGATTAGACCATGAACTCTACTATAAATGTGAAGGTTTTTGTGTGTATGGACAAGTGTGACATGTTTAGGGTTCGGTTTTAGTTTTGTGTTTCGGATTGGTATTCATACATATATTAACTTGATCTGGTATTATGTTATGGAATTAACTTGTTTCGGTATATGCATTGCACATTTAAATTATATTTTTGGAGTAGCTAAGGGGGCTTACATTTGAGCATCCTATCTTCAATTATTATTCGGTATGAAACATTTATATTTGAGCAAGTTTATGTTAATTTATTATTCGGTAATTGGAATCATACATGCGAGCATGTTCATACTCATTGATGGTAGACTTATGAACTCATACATTCGGCATGTTAATTTGGGGGTTAAAACTTGGTAATTGTAAATAGAAATGACATATGGTGAGGAATTCAGTTTGAGTTTTTTCTATTTTTTTGGGGGACTAGTATCAACTTTTACCAACTAAAATGCAAATTTTATAGATATCTCGACATTTTTTAGTCAAGCCTACGATTTGTGGTATCTCCCGGTTAGGGCCGTCGAAGTAAAAATAAAAGGCAGTAGGCATATGCGGAAAAGATGCTAGTCCCAACTTTTATTTGAATCATTGGCGAGACTCTTATACGGGCTCCGAGTTGAGCATTTGGAATTTGGAATTTAGATTTGGAATTTGGAAATCAGTATTTGGTTTTGGATTTGGATTTGGATTTGGAATTGGAATTGGGCCAACAATGCTTGCATAATACATAGCTTATGCTTACATAACATATGTCACTTAATCTCACTTTTATCGTTTAGTTGATTGTCTAACTCATACTTTTTCCCTATATACATCTTGTTAAAATTGTTATATAGGTGCAAAGGATCAATCTGAACATTTGGCTTGGTTTGTAGAATATTGGGCATTATAAATCCTTTTGTGTTTTGTAAAGGCATTTTAAGGGGAAAGGTGCATTGTATTTGGGCTTCGGAAATATGTATTACTTTCTTTTATTTTTATTCAAGCAAGTAGTTTGATTGGCAGTGTATGTAAACTTGGAAGTTACTTTGAAGTTGTGGTTTTTATATGGAGATCAGTCGACTGATTGGATATATATGTCAACTGATTTGGCTATATGTCAACTGATTATGCCCTATGAGTCTACTGTTTTGACTACATTATGTTCCTGTATGTTATGTTTCTTTTTAGAGGTTAATATGTTGATTGATATGCTTTATGTGTCGACTGTTTGTGAATATGTCGACTGATTAGACCATATATATCAATTGTTTTGACTACATTTTATTCTAGTATGTTCTGTTTCTTTTTGGGAGTAAATATGTCGACTGATAGGACATATAAGTCACCTATTTTCAAATAAGTTGACTGTTATGACCTATATGTCAACTGATTTTCTTGAACAAACTTGAAAATTATTTTACTTGATTTTGTGGAGGAAATATTTTCGTTATGGGAAGTTTTAGGTTGGCTATGGTGCTAGTTGGGTTATGGTATTATCTTTCGTTTATCTTTAGCTCTTTTCTTTTCTTTATCGTTAATAGCTCATGTCCCCAAGCGTCGGTAAATTCGGGGAGTGACAAAATGGATAAATAATAATAACAATAATGATGATGATGATGATAATGATGATGATGATGGTATGTATTTGGGTTATAGTAACGGACCAGAGTGAGTACTTTAAACTTCAATATCAAATTTAAAGTTTTAATTATTTTTGTTAGTAATTAAATGTTAATTTTGACATGTGTAGATTTAGATTTTTTTTTTTTTTGGGGTAAAGACATTTTTATTCTTGTTTGGTTTAAGCTATTCTAGAGGTTCATTGTAATTTTGTTGAAGTTGGAAGGTTAATTTTAGAACAAAATCATAATTAATTTTGACATGTGTTGATTTAAAATATATATTTTTTAACAAATTTACCCTTCTTTGTTTTAAACATTTCTAGAATTTAATTGTTATTTCGTTCAAGTAAGAAGGGTAAATTTGCTTTATAAAAAAAAATAAAAATCTTAAAAGAGTTGGCATCTTAAGAGTAAAGGTAGATAAATGCATGCGCATATTTTCTCATGTATATTTTTCGGGTGTGAAAAATATGGTTGACAAGTTTAACGGTTGTGCTTAAATTTATGGTGGATCCAGTAATAGTTTCTTGCTAAACTCTCTCACACCACCTCTGTACGTTAATTCTGATGTGACTTACGAATATAGACAATGCAAATGGGTTTGCGTTATTTGGCTTGATGTTAGTTAATTATCTCTATCAAGGGAGATTGAGAAAAGAATAATGATTTTCCCCGCTATCAATAAAGACAAGAAAAAAATAAAATAAAATAAAAATATTATATGGGTTTAATTGAATTTAGGTTAACTTTGCTATGCTTCGATAAAAATAATTTCTTAAGAGTAAAAGCGTGCTATAACCAAAAAAAAAAAAACTCAGTAGCCTTAAAATTTTATATTTTCATATTCTTAAAGTATAGTAATTTCGTACAATAATTTTTTTTGTATTAATTTGTGTACAAAATTTTTTTGTATTGAATGGTTTCCACTTTGATGAAGCATGTCCAACAACATTGCCATCAACTGACACGCTTTTACCACCTTAATATTATGTTTTTGGTTTGTTTTTTTTTTTTTAGGAATATGTTTTGTTTTCGTTACACATTTAGCTCATTCTATCAAATTTCCTAGGTATAAATAGGTTTATATAGCATAGTTAGGGTTAATTTTTCAATTAACGAAAACTTTTGACATTTCTACTTCAGAAATTGAGTTATTGCTCTTTTATTTCTCTTTTGACATTTCCTAGGATTCCAAACACGTTGTTACATAGAAAAACTATAGACAAGAACAACTCCGACCATGTCTTTGAAAAATAAATTTTAACATCTTTGAAACAATTTAAAGAATTTTCAGGGATTTATTATTATTATTTTTTTGAAGTCTGACCCGCCCCAGGTAAAGGCATGCCCATAGTCACGCAGGGTCTCACTTCCCAAACCCGAAATCTACACCTTTGCATGTAGCCTATGTGGTATTCCCGAAGCCCTAAGAACATGCCTGGAGGCCAGCATCGCTACTCACTTTAAACATGGAAGCCATGCTTTTATTCTATTTTGAAATTGTCGAAAAATCCTCTTTTGAGCTTTTCTAAACCTAATTTAAGGCGACCTAAACGACATCCGGCGACTCGAAAAACATCATATATACATCTACAACATAATATTCAACTCCCAAGAGATAAAGTTTTCACCAATAGCCCCAGGACGACAATCTCCAAATTGACCATATTCATTCGCCGTTCGGACGTTTAACTCAGCAAAAGCCACAACATAACTACTAGATGTAGCACCACCCATATTCATTCTACATATCCAACATTGATGCCAAATTTTTTTTTTTTCATAACAATGAGTGGTAAATTTAAGAATAATGAGTAGTACTTTAACAAATAATGGTAAATATTAAAATTATAGTATTTTAGTCTTCCTCATATATATGAGCATTTGCCTTAGGGAATTGTTAAGCCTTTTACATCTTCGGAGTGAACTTTTCTAATAAAGTTGAGATTTCATAAATATACACCCATTCAGTATTTGACAAGTAATAAATAGGATATTAATTTTTATTATAATATGTTAACACTGGTTTTCTCTCTCGTATATGTCAAATACTGAATGAAGAGATGTAGAAGAAATCTTTTATGTATAAAATTCCCATCCATTGTAATATATTTATAATAAGATAGAGAAGGTAATATCGAGGGGATTGTCCCCCTGCGGGATAGATGTGTTTTATCTATTTCTTGGAAATCGGGAGAGGGTTTCAGTTTGTGCTTTTATAATTTCCTTAATGTTGTTGGGTAGGTTGTTTTATGTGGTTTGAGATAGCAAGAAGATTGTGGTGAGCAATACTTGGTTTTGGACTCTTATATCTTTTAGTTGGCTCTCACATACACACAAGAGTGTAGAGTTGTACCATATTGATAATAGTGATTTAATTTTTCAAGGGGGTGTAACCCCTTGAGTTTTTACTCTGCGATTTAGAATGGTTTTTCTATGCTATATTATGTTGTTGTTTGATTATTTCGTTCTTGTCATTGCTTGCATTGCTTCGTCATATTTACACAGAATTACAATATCTTCCCGTGTCAAATCTTTCTCAACAATTTTCAAAATATTTAAACAATTGTAAATCATGCAATAGAACGTAGAGGTATGTTTTGCCCTTATCTACAAAGATTTTATACTCTTGTTGGTGTAAATTAGGATTTTAACAGAGAAATTTTGGAAAATATAATAAAGCATTCCCACTAAGAGTTCCGGAGAGATAAGAACTGGAGCAACATTTTCTCCTCCCAATTCACAATTGAAAAATTAAATGGGAAAATAGAAAGATGGAAGAAATATTGATGGCAACGCTGCCAGTATCAAGTTGAAATAACTTTAATAACGTCGGGCATTGTCAACAATGGTGATGTGAGAGAGCTTAGTAAAGCACTATTCTTAGATGGAGAATAAATTTCATTTAAGCACAGCCGTTAAACTTGTGAACCATATTTTTCCCACCCCAAAATCTCTTTTCTATACCATATACAAAAGATATATGTGATTAATTATATAATATCATGTGTATTTTTTTATGGCTGAATTTCATTGACCAGGAAAAGATTCAAGAATGGAAAAAATAAGGAATACAAAAAATAGAAAGTACTTGATATATATCAAATACATCATTGTCATATCTTTGACCGTAAATAAATTCAAGATTTGACCAAAAAAAATATAAAAAAATAAATATTATGTTATAATTACAAAAGAATAAATATCATATACTAAAAAAACAAGGGTTCACAAAAAAGAAAATAAAAAATACAAATCACTACGAGAAAACGCCATTTTACGGACAGATGTTTTGTGTCACTGTTTACCGACTAAATACCGACAAAATGTAATTTTTTTTTTATAAACTGCTACAAATTACTGACAATATTCAATAAAAATTTTACCGACGAATTATTTGGTCGTTGTATTTGTCGATAATTCTCGTCGCTATGATTAATGATACTTTTCTGACCAAAAAGTGACAAATTTTTTTTTTACTATTATTTTAGTCGGTATTTCGTCGGTGATTTTAGTTGGTGTTTTGTCGGTGATCAATATAAAGAATTTAGTCGGTAATTTGTTGGTGATATTTGGTCGGAGATTTGTAGGTGATCTCTATAATAATATATAGTCGGTGATAAATATAAAGTATATAATCAGTAATTTGTCAGTGATTTGTGGTCGGAGATTTGTCGGTGATCTTTATATTAATATATAGTTGGTGATTTCAGTCAGAGATTTGTCGGTGATCTTTATATTAATATACAGTTAGTGATTTTAGTCGGTGATTTGTTGGTGATCGATATAAAGAATATAGCCGGTGATTTGTCGGTGATATTTGCTTGGGGATTTGTCGGTGATCTCTATAATAATGTATAGTCAGTGGTTTTAGTCGGTGATTAATATAAAGTATATAGTCGGTACTTTGTCGGTGATTTGTGGTCGGAGATTTGTCGGTGATTTCTGTAATAATATATCGTCGGTGGTTTTAATCGGTGATCTGTCGGTGAGATAGGGTTGGAGATTTGTCGGTGATATCTATAATAATATTGGTCCGTGATTTTTTGTGATATATATCAAATTTAAAAAATCAAATGTTAGTAATTCGTCGGTGAAGTAAATAAAAAAATAGTTTAGTCGGTAATTACTCATTAACAAAAATAAAATTTTATAATAAAATATTATTTTGTCGGTAATGTATCGGTAAAAATTATATATATAAAAGTTGTCGGTGAATATATCGGTGTGTCAGTAATTTGTCGGTAATTATTATTGGTAATTAGTCGGTAATGTGTCGGTGTTGTGTTATTTATATAGACATATGTATCAACCTTTTTACATTTAAACTGCACATTTACTCCTTAAAAAAAAAAAATCTCTCTCTCTCTATCTTCTCCATTTGATTATAAATTTTTCTTTTGTAATCTTCATTCATGGACCAACTTACCTTGTGCAAATTAGTTGGTTGATTTGTTTGATCAAGTATATTTATGACCGTATTCATTATTATTATTTTATTTGATAAGTATGTTTGCATTAATATTACTAGCGTACGACGCACACACGATGCGTGTACCATTTCATAAAAATTATCAATATGAAAAAATGACCTAAATAGAAATGTATAAACATATATTAATCCCCAATATTTAACTTTAATATAATATTGTTGTAACAAAAAAATAAAGCGATTGGATATTCAATTACTCTTATTTTTGGCAACCTTTTGAGAAGAAAATATGATTAGTGAAAATATTTTAAATGAAACACCGAAATATTTTATTGGTATAGTTCTTTAGTGTTTTTTTTTTAAATAATAGTGTGAGTTAGTTGTAGTTGTCTACAAGTAGAAAATTACATATTATTGAACCAAAAAAAATTGTTAAGTAGTTGTAGATTGGGTAAGTGATTAATTTACTCTGCAAATTTACTAAAAATAATATATATATATATAATTGACCACCTTAATTTAAAAATATGAAGAAAAAGGTAAAAAATATTAAATTTACCAAGAGTGAAACCCTTGATTGAAAAAATTGCGGATTTGAATTGATGACAAACCCATGTAGGGAAATAAATTAAAATATCATCTAAAAAAAGAAATAAATTTACACTAAATAGATTAAAAAAAGGGGGCACAATAAGCTAATAAATACAATATCAATAATAAAATATTTGATTAAAAAAATACCTAATCTTTTGTAAAGAGGGAGACAGAAAAAAGTAATAGAAAAAAGATGAGGAGACGTGGGACAGGGATGAAAGTTAATAAGTAGATGGTGTGTTATATCCAACTTCTACTTACGGTTTATAGACGAATACGTGAATCTTTTTTAGGAATACTATCCCAGGGATAATTTAGGAATACTAAAAAATTGGACGGAGCTTCATAATTTACTGTCATTCTTGTATTTGCTTTATATATAATATAGATACATACTATATAAAAATTTTCTTATGCCTAAGTTAATATAGTGTAATTTGTATGATAATTATTTGGCAGGAAAAAATTGAATATAAATCGTGAATGGATGTACCATAGAAAAGATTCTAGTGGATATATCAGTGACGAGTTTTTAGCCGGTTTAGAGGAATTCATTACATATGTTTGTAGTCAGCCTGATTTTATGGATGTAAATAAGATTAGGTGCCCTTGTACTCGTAAAAAATGTCAGAATCGTATATTTCTGGAGGTTGATGATGTAAGGATACACCTTATGAGCAAGGGTTTTATAAAGGATTATGAGGAATGGGAATGACATGGTGAACCTGTTATGATCAGAACAAACAAACAACCAAAATTTGAAAATCCGGATGCAATTGAAACTTAGACTTTTGATCCTTATCGTAGAATATTAATGGTGCTACAAGCCCTAACTTTTTCATGCCAAATTTTCAGGGCCCTAGTTTTAACCCTTAGATTTTGCTGGATCGAGCTTTATCTCGATAGATTTTGGTGGCCAGAGTTTTGAGTTGACAAATGTTTCCGGGCCTAGCTTTGACTCGAGAAATTCATATGAAGAGCCCCCTAATCTTGATCCACAGAAATGGTATGACATGCTCAATGACTCCGAGCAAGAGTTGTGGACTAGTGCTAGCCACTTACAACTATTCGTCATGGGTTGGTTGTTGCATATAAAATCCAAAAACCATTTGTCTAAAAGATGTTACGATGAGATATGTGGCTTTTTGAAAGAGGCATTGCTGGAGAAAAATAACATGACTAGCAGTTTCTACAAAACGAAAAAGTTACTTAGAGCTTTGGGACTTCTGGTAGAGAAAATTTGTTGTTGTGCAAAAGGGTGTATGATATATTGGGGTGAAGATAGAGAGCTAGAACAATGCAAATTTTGTATGTTATCCAGATATAAGGACTCTAGTAAGCGCAAAAAAGTTCCAAATTCTAAGATGTTTTACTTCCCTCTAACACCTAGACTTCAGAGATTATATGCATCAAAATTCACTACAGGGGAAATGAGATGGCATGCCGAGCATTCTCAAGAAATTGGTGTAATAAGACATCCCTCTGATTCTGAGGCATGGCAGAAATTCAGTTCCTTACATCCATCATTCGATGCCGAGACTCGCAATGCCAGACTGGGATTGTGCACTGATGGATTTGTGCATTTTAGTACATTTGCAAATCAAATTTCACCCTGGCCAGTGATAGTCAACCCGTACAATTTACCACTGTAATTATGTATGAATGATCAATTCATATTTCTAATGGTCCTTGTCTATGGTCCAAGTAATACTAAGTACAAGCTTGATGTGTATCTGTAGCCATTCATTGCTGAATTACAACAATTATGGACATTTGGGGCTAATATGTATGATATCTCCACAAAGCAGAACTTCATGATGTGAGTAGCTCTAATGTGGACTATAGTGACTTTTCGGCATATTCTATGTTATCGGGATGGAATACAGCTGGAAAATTGGCTTGCCCTTATTGCATGGAGACATCTGACGCCTTTCAACTTAGATATGGTCGTAAGACATCGTAGTTCGACAACCACCGAAATTTTTTGTCAAAGAAACATCATTTCAGAACAAATAAAGAATGGTTCCTTAAGAATAAAACAGTAACAAAAGAGGCTAGACAACTACTGAAAGATGGACATATGACCCTTAAGGATATTGAGGATCGTGGGTTGGTGAAATTCGTTGAACTTGGTGGTGAAGGGTTGAATGATATAATCAATAGAGATCCTCATTTTGGGTGGAAAAAACGTAGCATCTTCTGGGACTTTCCATATTGGAGTTTAAATCTCATTCGCCACAATCTTGACGTTATGCACATCGAAAAAAATGTCTTTGACAATGTGTTATGTGGATAAAAGAACAAAGAATAATGTTAAGGCAAGAAAGGATTTGAAACTTCTTTGCCATCGTCCTGGGTTGAATAGAGATAAAGGAACAAGTAAATATCCCTTCGCATGTTACCAATTTGAAAAAAATCCAAAACAAGTGCTTTGTCAATGGGTTTCAAACCTCCGATTCCTCGATGGATACGTCTCTAACCTCTGTCGGAATGTTGATTTGAAAACTTATAAGATATTTGGGATGAAAAGTCATGATTGTCATGTCTTTATACAAAGGTTGATCTCAATAGTGTTCCGTGAATTATTTGAGGATTGTGTATGGGAAACACTTACTGAGTTGAGCTTGTTCTTCCGAGAGTTGACTTGTAGTACACTAAGGGTTGAGGATATGACCAGGCTTCAAAAGGAGATTCCAGTTATTATGTGCAAATTGGAACGTATCTTCCTATCTGACTTCTTTGACTCAATGGAACATCTTTCTGTCCATCTCCCTTACAAAGCAAAGATTGCGGGACCAATTCAGTATCGTTGGATGTTTCCATTTGAGAAATATCTTGAACACTTGAAAAAGAGTATAAAAAATAAGGCACGGATTTAGGAATCAATATGTAATGCTTATTTGACGGAAGAGGCTTCCGATTCTATCAACATTACTTTTAAGATCACTTGTATACACAACAAAGAAAAGTGAATTGTAATGATGATAGGGGGGGAAACGAAATAATTCCTAGAAAGTTATCAATATTTTTGCAGTCCAGGTTGGGCTTGGGGACGATATTAGGAAATATATCTTAACGAAAGAGAAACATTGGCTATGCATACATACATTCTACTCAATTGTCTGGAGGTTCAACCGTATATCGAGTAAGTCTTATAGCAAGTATGTCTTATTTATTTAGTTACCTTATATTGTATTTCGTCGTTCAATAGTAACAATAAGCATTTTTTCCTGCACAACATTTATGTTAATCGTTTAGATGGCCTCCACCCAAACATATCTCAAACAATCATTGATATTGCCCTTGACTCCGAATTTGCTTTTTGGTTCTGTGAATATGTAAGTCATAATTACTTTATTTAATTTATTCAATTTTATTATATATTACAGTATTTTTACGAGAATGTTGTGTTTACATTGATTCTAGGCCCGGGATGCATCTAGTGGAATAACTAACCAGTTTATGAAAGATCTTGCCGATTTTCCTTTGGCAAAGGTTGAATCATATCAAGTGTATTTTGTGAACAGATTTAAATTTCACACAAAACGTTATGGTGCAAAGAAAGGTACAGTCAATTGTGGCATTTGTATATATGGTACCAACTATTCCAATTTAGCCACCGATTACTACGGCATTTTAGATGAAATAATAATATTGGAATACCCAAAGCTCCCCATAAAAAAAAAGTAGAATTATTTAAGTGTGATTGGTTCGATCCAACCACAAATCGTGGGATGAGGGTTCATAAAAAATACAATCTCATAGATGTGACTCGTACAAAAAATCTCAAAAAGTATAAGCCATTTATTTTGCTAAGCCAAGAAGCTCAGGTGTATTTGTTTCCGTATCCGACTACGAGAAAGAGGATTGATAGGGAATATAAGGCTGAAAACCGGTTGGCAGTATGCAAAGTAAAATCCAGATCATTTGTTCAAATGCCATCATTAATACCTAATGAATCTAAATCTGAAGACACGCTTGCAATTCAAAATGACGAACCTATCAGTAATTCTATGCCAAACGAGGACGATGACATAATGCCCCCAACACTCAATGATCCATCTAGAACCTTAGTTACACTATATGATAGTGATATTGAATCCAAAGAAGATGTTGCGGTTGATTCAGAAGAGTTTTATGATGAACCGGATGATTGATGTTCTTGTGTTTAATTACATGTAATCGAACTCTACTGAATTTCTATGAAGACTTATGTCATTATTTATTTATGTTGCCCCAATATGCACTTTTTTATATTTCTGTAGTTATTAATTGAGTATATTTTTAGGAATTTCACATGTTTATCATATTACAATTAATTTTAAATGAATATATTCACCGACAAAATACTGACCATTTTTAATTTTTTTAAAAATAATTTACCGACAAAACACCAACCAAAGTTTATTTTTTTAGAAATTTTTACCGACAAAACAACAACTAAATCATTTTTAAATTAATAATTTCACTGACAAAATAGTGACTAAAATAATTTTAAACAAATATATTCACCGAAAAAACACCAACCAAAGTTTAGTTTTTTTACAATTTTTTACCGACACAACAGTGACTATAATTGAGTATATTTTTAGGAATTTCACATGTTTATCATATTACAATTAATTTTAAATGAATATATTCACCAACAAAATACCGACTAAAATTTATTTTTTGTTAAAATATTTACCGACAAAACAGCGACTGTAATTGAGTATATTTTTAGGAATTTCACATGTTTATCATATTACAATTAATTTTAAATGAATATATGTACCGACAAAATAAAAACCAAAGTTATTTGTTTTTTACAAATATTTACCGACAAAACAATGACTATAATTGAGTATATTTTTAGGAATTTCACATGTTTATCATATTACAATTAATTTTAAATGAATATATTCACCAACAAAATACCAACCAAAGTTTATTTTTTGTTAAAACCTTTACCAACAAAACAACAATTTAATTGAGTATATTTTTAGGAATTTCACATGTTTATCATATTACAATTAATTTTAAATGAATATATTTACCGATAAAACAACGACTATAATTGAGTATATTTTTAGGAATTTCACATGTTTATCATATTACAATTAATTTTAAATGAATATATTCACCCAAAAAACATCGACCAAATTTTTTTTTTGTTACAAATTTGTACAGACAAAACAACGACAATTTAATTTTAAATTAATAATTTCACCAACAAAATAGCGACTAAAATTAATTTTAAATTGATATAATCACTGACAAAATAGCGATTCAAATTAATTTTATCAAATATTTTCACCGACAAAACGACAACGAAACCTAATTTTTCATTAATAATTTTACCGATTAAACACCGACTAAATTTAATTTTATATTACTAAATTTACCAATAAAACACTGACCAAAATTATTTTTTTTCAAAACTTTTTATCAACAAAGTAGCGACTAAATTACTTTTAAATTAATATATTCACCGACAAAATAATGACTAAATTTAATTTTAAATTAATAA
>MKEJ01027048.1:0-13318 GCA_001753735.1 Embelia ribes
TTTATTTTGGTATCAAATGATGTATCATTATTATTTGGCCATGTCATTTATTATTATGGTAGAGTGATGATGTTGTTGTTGATGTATCATGAGATGATGGGTAGATGTAGTTACCATTACTATCATTATTACTATTTACAGGATCATGTCCCTAGGGCACGGATTTTGGGGCGTGACATGGATTGCGGGGCATAACATGTTTGGTATCAGAGCTAACCGGATTATATAAATCTTGGTAGTTGCAGGTAAGTATTGTAGCGGGGAGTCGAGAGTGTACTATGCGTTATATGTATATATTATTTCTTTCATAGTATGGCATGCACTAGCATAGTTAATGCATGATAGTTGAGTTGGATTAATACTACCGGGCATTTTGGTTTTCCTAATATGTTTTTTTATTCGTTGTCCTTGTTATGAAGCTTAGCAATGGTAAGAGGCGGTAGAGTTAAAGGTAGACGCGGAGGATGTGGAATGACCACTCACGAACTAGTTGGTCGAGTAGGGGATCATGTTACGGAAGAAGTTGTAGAAGAGGTGCATCCTATATACACTCATGCATGGAATGTGGAGCAACGAGAGGCAGAAATTTGGATAAGGGAGGATATTCCCGATTTAGAGGATATGACAAGTATCGGAGAGAATTTGGTAAACTCTGAGGAAGGGTTTCCTTGGCTCAACCTCAAGTTCAACCACATAAGTAGGAGGGAAAGTTTTCGAGAATATTGCTGGCATTGGAAGCGACCTTGAATCGGGTTGCTCAAGGTCGGAGGAAAAGTGGGGAAAGTGTTGAGACTAGTGCATTTTTGGTTCAAAAGATATTTCGCACAATGAATCCACCGACTTTCTCGGGAGATGGCGAGGCTATTCTTACTAAAGATTGGATAATGGACTTCACATGGTTGATAATGACTTACGAATGGCAATGAAGCCATTATATTTGAGGGTCAAAGCGGTTCGTTGTTTGCAAAGTAAAGAGGAAGTGAATGGTTTGAATGGCAATACTTGGCTTACTTTTCTAGAGCTATTCTTGTAGGAAATTTTCCCCGAGATGTTCCGCAAAAAGAAGAAAGATGAATTTGTGAATCTAGTCCAAGGAAGTTCATTGGTGCAAGAATATCATATATTATTCACTGACTTAACTCGATATGTGCTGGAGATGGTGGCAACAAAGAAGCTACGTTGTTATCATTTCAAGAGTGGGTTGTGTCCGTCCATTTAAACTTATATGATGGTAGGTCATTCGAGCACTTTTAAAGAGTGTATTGATGCGGCTATGGAGGTAGAGCACAACTTGGTGAGCGAGCAGCAATCAAAGGCTTCTCATTCTTCTAAACCTTTTGGTCCATCTTTGGTTTCTCATCCTCACTCTGTTTCAGGCTCTGATACGGGTTCAGTGATGCGTGTTGGTTGTTTTGGTGGTGGTGGGATAGTTTTAGTTCTAGTGTTAGTGGGATTGGTGGTAGGAAGAGATCATGGGGTGACTTTCCTTCTTTTTCTCAAAGGCGTCCTCGGCCTACTCCTATGTCTACTGGCTCATTTCCGCGGGATCCGAAGTACTTTCATTGTGGCCGTCAGGGTTATATGTCTTGGGAGTATACTTTTTCAGTGGGGAGTCGGATATGTGGATCGGAGGATCATTTTGCAAAAGAATGTCCTATAGCGATTTGTCTTCAATATGGCCAGAGGGGGTATATATAGTCACATTGCCCTGATGGTTTTATTGTTCCTGCTATTCCTTAGTAGTAGCCTTCATCTTCTAGTGTGGCTCCTAGGGCACTACCGACTGTTCCTTTTGTATCTTCCACGCAGAGCAGGGTGTAACTTGAGGTGGATATTAGGGTAGCATTGGGTGGGGCAGATTTTAACAGGGTCAGTCTTTGCAGTTCCGTACTTATGCTATTCATCAAATGCCTTAGGCTCCAGATGCTATTGAGCCACCCGTTGTTAGAGGTATCATATATTTTCTCTCTTTATAGGCACATGTTTTATTTGATACCGGTACATCACGTTCATTCATTTCATTACATTTTGCATTGATGTTGGAATTGCCTATGGAGCGTTTGAATTCTCCCATGTATGTTGATACTCCGGGGGATAATACTTATCAAATTGATTGCATTTGCCGGGAATCTTATAGCGGATCATATTTTCACATATGATTTCATAGTATTTGGCATGTTAGGTTTTTATATTATTCTAGGTATAGATTGGTTGACAAGCTTTCATGCCATAATTGATTACTAGAGGTATAGAATTTTAGTGAAGACTCCTGAAGGAGTCAATGTTGTTTTCCATAGGGAGCATGATCATACAATTCTTTTTACTCGTTGTGCATTGATTAGTCTTTCTATTATGATGTCTAGCTTATCTGTCATGGAGAAGTGGTTGCGAGAATGGAGTTGTTGCCAATAGTATACGAATTTCTTGATGTTTTCTCTAATGACTTAAGTAGATTACCACTTAAGCGCGAGTCAAGTTCACTATTGATTTGATACCGGGGACAAAGCCTATTGTAATTGCACTGTATCGTTTAGCTCTAATGAAGTTTGAGGAGCTTCGGGTACAAATTGATGGTTTGCAATTGAGTGGGTTTATCAAGCCGAGTGCTTCTCCTTGAGGTGCTCCAGTATTGTTCGTTCCGAAGAAGGATTGATCAATGCGCATGTACATTGATTATTACAAATTGAATCACATGATGATAAAGAATAAGTACCCTTTACCACGTATTTATTATTACTTTGATCAACTTTGGGGTTCTAATTTCTTTTCCAAAATTGATATGCATTCGAGTTATCATCAATTATGGGTGTGGACAGAGGATATTGAGAAGATTGTATTCCGAACTCGATATGGGCACTATGAATTTCTCTTGATGCCATTTGGTCTTACAAATGTTGTAGTGGCTTTCATAGATTTGATTTTTGACCATTCCTTGGTCGTTTCATTGTTGTCTTCATTGATGATATTCCTATTTATTTGCTTACAAAAGAGGCTCATTGAGAACATCTATGTGTTTTTCTATCTATATTTCGGGAGCATAAGCTCTATGTGAAGTATTCCAAGTGCGAGTTTTGGCTGTGTAAAGTACGATTTCTTGATCATATTGTTTCGGAGAGGGGAGTTGTTGTGGATCCATTGAAGATCGAGGCTATAACCAATTGGGAACATCCAAGGTTGGTATTCAAAATTTGTAATTTGTGGGGTTAGCTGGGTATTATCGTCATTTTGTTAAGGAATTTTCTCGTTTGGTGGCCCTAATGATGAAGCTTACTCGTAAGGATGAAATTCGAAGTACGAATAGTCTTTTCTTCGACTCAAAGAATTGCTAACCTCGGCTCCTATTCTTATCATTCTGGAGTGAGGGCTTACCTCCTCGGTGTATTGCGATGCATCAAAAGAAGAGTTGGGTTGTGTGTTGATGCAACTTGGGAAAGTCGTGGCTTATATGCCAAGGCAGTTGAAAATTCATAAGAAGAACTATCCGACGCATGATCTTAAACTTGGTACGGTAATGTTCGCATTGAAGTATTGGCAACACTATCTCTATGGCGATAAATTTGAAGTTTTCTCTGATAATAAATCTTTTAAGTAAATCTTTACCCAATGTGATTTGAAAATTCATCAAAGAAGGTGGATGGAGTACTTATATCAGTAAAATTTTGATATAGCGTATCATCCGGGGAAGTCTAATGTGGTAGCAGATGCATTCAGCCGTAAGACTTGATGTACTCTTTCTTTTCTTGCCATGACCGAATGAGAGATGTTGAGCATGTTGAATGATTTGGTTTGGAAGTAGTGGAAGTGGAGAATAGAGGTGTGGCGTCGTTTACGATCAAGGTACAATCTACATTGTTTACTCACATGCACAAAGCGTTGATAACGAATCTGATGTGTATCGTGTTCATATTCTTTCTGAGCATGATCTTGATAGGTGGGGAATTTATGATGATGTGGATTGTGATTGCAGGGTTATTTATATGTGCCTGATTCGATTCGAGATGAGGTTCTTCGAGAATCCCATCATTCACATTTGGCAATTCATTCGGGTAGTACGAAAATGTATAATGTCATGTCTTGTCACTTTTGGTGGCTCGGTATGAAGAAAGATGTAGTGGAGTTTGTTTTGGGATGTTTGACGTATCAGCAAGTGAAGGCTGAACACAAGCATCCTAGTGAGTTGTAGCAGCCTTTGCCTATTCTTGAGTGGAAGTGGAAATGTGTTAGATGGATTTAATGGTAGGATTACTAAAGTCAAGACGTGTTTGCGATGCGATTTTGGTGATTGTAGATTGCTTGACGAAGTCTGCTCATTTTATACTAATGTGTACTGCTGACTCAGTTGAGAAGCTTTGTAGGATGTACATCGATGAGATTATTTGTTTGCACGGGGCTCTAGTATTGATCATGTCGAATTGAGATCCTCAATTTGTTTCGCGGTTTTGGTCAAGTCTCCAGAAGGCTTTGGGGACTAACCTTTCGATGAGTATAGCATTCCATCCACATACCAATGGGTAGTCTGAGCGGGATGATACAAACACTTGAGGGCATGCTTTGAGCATGTGTCCTAGATTTTGGAGGTGGATCGGAAGATTATGTGAGTTTGATAGAGTTAGCATATAATAACAACTATCATTCGAGAATAGAGATGGCTCCATTCGAAGTTTTATATGGGTGTCCATGTAATTCTCCTATTTGTTGGATAGAAGTTGTTGACGATGCCTAGCGTGGACTAGAAATAGTATAAAAGATGACTTGTAATGTCCAAATGATAAAATAAGAGTTGGAAACGACACGTAGTCATTTCAAGGGTTATGTAGACATAAGACGACGTCCTTTGTCGTTTGAAGTGGGTGAACATATATTTTTGAAGGTATCTCCAAAGAAGGAGATTATGAGGTTTGGAAAGAAAGGGAAATTATTGCTGAGGTAAATTGGTCGTTTCTTAATTCTCGAAGTGGTAGGGGAAGTAGCTTATAGACTTGCGTTACCGTCTTCCATGTTTTGAAGTGGTAGGGGAAGTAGCTGAGGTATATTGGTCGTTTCATCCCGTCTTCCATGTTTTGAAGTTAAGGAAGTATATTTAGGACCCTTCGCATGTAATGAATTTCGATGATTTACATGTAGAAGAAGAAACAAGTGTTAAGACGAAAGTTTATGTGACTAGTGAAGGTGTTGAGGAAGAGTGGCTTGAGTAAGGAGATGACTTGGGAATATGAAGAGGCAATGCGAATGACTCATCAGGAGTTATTCGTCAATTCCAGTATGTCTTTTCTTTTTGAGTAGTAAGAAAGAATTTCAGAGACAAAATTTCCTAATGTGGGGGAGGATGTAACGTCCCAGAAATTGCTTAATTATATTGTTGTTTATTAATATGATAATATGTAGTATTGTATCATATTAATTTTTGTAGCAAGGTAGAGTAGTGGGGATGTATACATATTTCATATACATTTAGTATATATAAAGGGTGTATATTGTATGCATATTGAGTATATGAGTAGAGTGTATGAGGATGATAGATTAAATAACATTTTTATAATACAATTTAGATTTTAAAGTCAACAAGAGTAGTTAGCCAAACAGAGTGTTCCGTGGAGTGTCCGGAGAGTTGAGACTCCAGATAGGTTCCGAATAAAAGTGTCCAAAGTGGTTGTCTTGAAGCCAAAATATTACATTTTTCTAACTTATTTTTCCTATGTCCGGAGGGTAGTCTGGAGGATGTTCGGCTGCGGACAAGTTCCGGATAGCCTACTCCAAGGTTCTGGATCTCTTAGTGTCATGAAAAGTTATTGTTTCTCATCACTTTAAGGTCTTAGGGGCTCAACATGTACCTCATTCCTTCTATTATGTGTGGAAAGCTAGAGAGAAAGAGGGTGTGTGCTGGTGACAAAGGAGTTTTGAGCTTTAAGAAGTGATTTGATCTAGCTAGAGTGAGTGTATGTTGATGTAAAGTTAATATTTTGCTTCCTTATTGCATAGAGAATCTTTTGAGGTAAGTCTCGACTTCTATTTCATTCATTTACTATTTATTAGTTTCTGTGCACTTGATGTACGTGAAATTTTCTTTGATATTCTTGTTCATCGTAATGAGTAGAATATCTTTATATCTCGATATTTAACGATTTGATTTCATTTTCTACATCTAATCGATGGGTGAAGAAGGGGCAAATTTGGTTCTTTTGCATAGGAAGTCTCGTGAGGTCTCCTAATACATTTCTAGGTATAGTAGTCAACGAACTTTAAGATAAAATAGATTATTTTTATCATATGTATATGTCATGATTTGTTTGGATGTGTTTATTAGCAAAATTGAACTAGACATGATAGAAACATCTTCTAGGAGTAGTACATATGCTATAAATTGATATGAATTGATACGTCACTTAGGCATAAAGTAGGCATGAATTATGCAAGCGAGTAGGCATAGTTATTAGTATAGTAAGAACATGGATTTTCTTATAATGTGAAGATTTGTAATTATTCAGATTTATTGAGTGGCATTTCATTAACATGTTCAAGTGTTGTTTAAATTGATATAACATGTTAATTGTGTAGTTAATGCATTATGTAAGAGTAGGTTGTGAAAGTGTGGTTTTTGAAAGAAAGTTGTGGGCGTGAGTATTTTCTTTCAAATATTAGGACCCAAAGTATCAAACTTATAAAAATGCATGGAAAACAATGAGATCATACAGTGTTACAGTGAAAGTTGAGAAACCAAATCTGGGATATTATCATTGGCCTTATCATAGCGTGGGTGTCAGGTTAATGAAGACTTTGATTTTGTCATATAGTGGATGGCGAATCTTAGTGTTTATAAAAGTGTAGTAATATTGGTCCTAAAATGTATAGTGTGGTGTGGGAGTGGCGTGTGTAGTGTGTGGGCAAGTGTGGCACATATGATCATAATCACATTCATGTTTATGATTTATCCACATATGTTGATATATGTTTTATTCATGTACATATAGCCTAGTCTCTCTTTTATAGTGGAGTTACTTGGCTAACCATTATATTTTTTCCATTTTCTTCCTATTTATATATGTGGCTTTATATGTGTGGAGGCGGGCTCTGATCATGTATAGATACTTCTGCTGTAGTTATACATATTTAGCGCTTTGTATTTATGTCTTTCATTTTGATGTTTTAGTGTACTATGATAGCGAGGTTATAGTAGTGTAGTGGATGTAACGGAAAAAATATAGATATATTCTTGCTCTTACCCGAGGCAGAGAATATATGTATACCTTCATTTATCTTTTACTTTTTTGCGATCATACAATTTGCAATGTTGTATTAGTCAACAGTTTGGTTTACCATGTTATACATTTTTATGGAGGCGTTGACTTTTATCCTTTCTTTTTAGAGCAGTTTTACGTTTTCGCTATTGTTGATGTGGTTGATGTTGTAGCACGTGAGTAGGATCGTCCTACAGTGGCAGTTAGATACGATGTGATTGGCGTAAATGTTCTTTTATTTCTTTATTTTTTGTTCTTTTTCTATTTTAGATCTCAATACCTCGGGTCACGGACTGCAGGGCGTGACATAAAAACTTAATGAAACTATTAAAAATGTTATCTCGTGACATAAATAGAGCGTGATAATGCAATTTAGAAGAGTCCAACACAGTTAAAAAAAATTGTTGCTCCAATTTCCACAACCGTTATGTTACGACCGTTACACCCTGAAACCGTTATACCGCAATCGCAACTATTATAACGGCCACAACCAATATTTAAAACCTTGACCATAATGGTATCGATGATAGAATCACGATTTTGGACTATAATGGTCATAACGTAATGGTAGCGGAAATCGGAACCACAAATTTTTTTTATCCTTACGAAAATTCTGTTTTAGCATAACAATAATAGTTATGGTTGCGGTGTAGCCAAAATCGTTAAGTATTTAATAATATTTAAAACATTGGTATAGCTAGCAATACTTCGGCATCAACTTCTAACTTGTGAATCACAACCTATGGTGATTTCGACTGGGTTGTTGGGTAGCTTCTAACTTGCGAATCACAACCTATGCTGATTCTGATTGGGTTGTGAGGTGATCTAGTGGTCCCTACTTCTACCATATGATAATAAGTTTGCCTTACACATCTCTCACAATCCCATATATCATGAACCAACAAGACGTATCCAAATAGATTGTCATCCCCGTCCATTCGAAGCATTGAGGCGGAATCTACATGCCAGCAAATTTGAATCGTTAAGTCCCCTGCTGAAAAAGCAAATTGTTCTGCCCTTTGCTACAATAAAATAAATTTCGGTAAAATTCATGAAATTACAAAATAATTATATTTTTCATTTTCATTCTGTGAATAAAAATGTTACAAAAGCACATGCGTAGTACAATATTAAATAAGTAAATGATTTTCGATCGGAAAGAGTGGTGTAAAAAAATTCATATTTATAATCCAATGTGATTTTTTATTTTTTCATATTTAGCATATCCTAATTTATTGCAATTCTTAAGGTGTAGATGATAATGCCAATAATCATACAAACGAATAAGAAAAAGAAAGCAGGAAATGCATATTAGTACTTGATTATCTATCCTAGCATACGATTATCTGGCCTAGTATCGATCCAATCTGCTATCCACTGGTTTACATCTCAGTGTTGACTTGGCCTATTAGCAAAACTCCAAGTAGTTGCCCGTGTTTCTTTGGAATTTTGTTTTATTGGATTTCTCACTCTAATATAGTGGCTTGAGGTTTAATGTTAAAGATCATGGCCTAGCCCAATTGCTGAAAAATTAAGTTGGCTTTTTGGTTTTTTTTTTTTAATTATTGAAACACATTACTTATTTTCCGCGTAAAAGGCATATGTTAAGATAATTTTGGTTTAACTACGGGTGTCAGATTCATATGGGAGGTGGAAACAATAAATCATATGCAATGTTTTAAATAACGGTGATAGTTATTGTAATGGTAATGGTGGCTGTAAAACGATTTCGGAGTGCAACGGTAGTAGAAATCGGAGGCTCAAATTTTTTTCATCGTTGCAAAATTTTTTTGTTGATTTTTTTCTTGGTAATAGCCTTTAACGGACCGATATGGCCTGATATGATACCGTAACGGCCGATGTGTAAGAATTTCGGCCAATATGGACGAGAATTTCATAATCATTGATATGTCGGCCCATAATAGTGGTGGTGTCGATCGAGACCATTACGTAACAGTAACAGACAATATTTAAAACTTAAGTCATACGCCAATACCAATATCAGCTAACGATGACCATCATATCAGTAATGTCTGTTACCACTGCACGCGGTATTCGCATACAAATCAGATGAGTACAATGTAATTACAGACTATTTATTGATGCATGAATGTTCTCCTTACTCTTGTCTTCTTCTTCTAAATTCTAATGATATTAATATGTTCTTTTTTCCTTGATAAGTCACTTTGTCGATTCATGAGTCAACCATTTTTAGTAAAGACCGCCTCTTCTTGCATTATTAATTTTCCCTTTTAATTTCCGCAATGTCCTTACCAAGCTACTATTCCCTCAGCTAACATTTTGTCTTGATGCATTACTTTCCCGATTATCTTGTTACTTCGACTAGTCTCACATCCTAAAAATCAACAACCATAAAAGAAGATGTCATTCATGAGTTGTGAAACCAGCAGGGGGGACAGAGGTTCTTCGGATTCACAAAATTGTATAGAAAACGTGCATAAAATTTGAGTACTTTGTAATATGTTCACTATGCGGATTGCTGTTCATCCAGAAGAAAAAAAGATTAACCCTTCTGCTTATAAAAATTAGACATAGACCTTCTAAAAAATTAGACAATTGTACTTATAGACCAAGATTGGCGCTTTGTTGAGCGTGGGATTACTGAAAAAGTAGGCATTTATTTGTACTTGGTGTATAGCACAAAGAGGGGGCTTTGGCGTGGGCTAGGCTGGGAGGGTGCCACTGATTGACATTGCCCTCAAGCGGGCGCATAAGCAGAAGACCATATATACAACTACAAAAAAGCTACTAAACAAATGATTTGAAGTTAGACTTGGGTAGTATGCATCTTTTATTACCGGCCCCTTCTGTGCTTTCACTTGACAAATAATTCAATAACGCTATTATTTGTGCAACTTAGAAATCGTTCAGGTTAAGTTAATGAATGAAAAAATGATGGGCTATATTAAAATAGGGATTAAGGTCAAAACCCCGAACATTCTTTTGTTCATTTAAGACGAAATTGAATAGCGTCGGCTCTTAAACATAGAGTAAAATAGTAGGATATCACTTAATTAACATGGTATTGAAAACGTGGATGTCTTGGGCTTGAGTCTCGATGCTGTCAATAACTAAATTGAAATTTACTTATTTAGCTCTTAAATATACAACAAGGGAGGGTTTTGAAAATGATAGATAACAAAATGCGAATCTACTCAACCAATATAATATTTAGCTAACACGGTTGAACATTACTTAACAAAACTTGTAAGTGATAAAGGCACATGAGATCTGTCATATTTCTTGCTACCTAACACGATATCTAAGTTGCCAAATTAGACTAAGGGGTACCTCAATTATCTTCGTTAATTTAACCCGGTCCAATCATTACTTTTAACTTAAAGTCTGATTGGATGTAATTATGAGCATCATCACAGCTACAATAACTCATTGGCTTAAGTTAGTTTGTAAAATCATTGCACTTTGTCAAACGAAGACTAGTACATTAAGAACAATAAGGAAGAAAAATAGCGCATTCATCCACATGATTAGTGGGTGAAGATTGTAAACGAGTTGCTGAGTTGACCTTGTGGCATGTGTGTTGATATTCCGTGTTACCTAACTTCTTAAGATACTTCTTAGCATTTTAGATAATTTCAGAAATTTATTGTAATTATTCAGAAATTATTTAGACTTAAGAATATATATATATATATATATATATATATATATACACTTAAATGAATATTCTGAATCATTAGGTCCTTAAATATGGGTTCTTATTCACATCCCTGATTTACATAATTTATGAAAAAGAGTAAATGGTCGTGATAAGAAATTAAAATTGTTTCACGACATTAACTTTTCTCTAATGCACTTTTTCATGTTTTAGGTACAAATAGTATATAACTAGCCATCGGCTCATGCAATGCAGGTAATATAGGATAATTTATTTATAGTCGATTCTTAAATTTATGTTTACGTTCCAATCAAATTTATAAACAAAATCTCCATGAAAATATTATTTTCAATTTATTTATTGGACCCAATTGGTATTTACAACTTTTTTATTATTTCAATTGCAAAAAATATGTTATAGAATGGACATTAAATTATATTGGTCAAATAACATGAGCTTAATAAAACACATTGACAGTGCCGGTTATTTTTCTTGTTTTTCTAATTTAAGCAGGATAAAGGTAAAAGAATACATGCCGATAAGAAATGTTTCTAATTACGCACTTCCTATTGTAATTATCTAAATGTATGATTATAGATTAGTGTTTATCATTAAATATATATTGTGTATTACAAGTTATTTTAGTGTAATGTTAAAGAACAAAAAAAAAAAAAAAAAAACAAAACAAAAACAAAAATGATATTATTTTTAATACATACAAGAGATGCTGATGTGGTAATTTTGCAATTTAGAGAACTAAAATTTTGATAGAGACGTTGGTTTGTTTTTTTTGCGGTGCATAGAGTCAGATGGTTTAACGAGGCTTGTTATCATGGCATAAATTTTGTTGCTATTCTTGATAATATTAGATGGAGGAGTTCGTTATTTTCTTTTCAGGCATGATAGTAGGAGGTTAATTAACTTCTTGGTCTAATTTTAAAGAGAATTGATGCATTGATTTTCATATAGAAGCAAACTTAGATGTGTGACACAATGATAGATTCTCCCATTAGGCCACTAAAACATGGGTCTTAGAACCGCCACATTGGGAATTTCCAATTTCACACACACACATATATGTATTTATATAATATGTATATATGTTGATACATTTAGTACCACAACTGATGGTATTATATTACAACAACTAATAAATGTATATCTTTGTGTGTCTGAAAGTTTTAAATTTTAATAAAACAAATAAAGTGCTTTGAAAGAGGGTATGGAAATATTTCAACAGTACATTTTCATTTAACCATAATTTCACAAGTTCTATCTTAAGAGTAAATGCGAACACAATCACTAATTCATTCTGTATCACTTCTTAAGCAACATTGTCTCTTCTACTAAACAATGTAATTAATTTGATCCAGCCCTGGCTGCGAGCGGACGCATGTGTGTGTTTTGTGTGTGTCTCTGTGTATGTTTGTGTCTGCGCGTGTGTGTGTCATGCTTTAAAACAAAGATATTTTATACATAAAAATATGAAGAAATTTTCCTCCTGACACCCATTTATCAGTTGACACTTAGGAGAGACTATTAATATTACTATATAAAAATTCAAATATATTCTCTTTCTCTCTCTCTCTCTTATGTATACATAGTTTTTCTCTTACGCATTTAATGATGAATGAATGTATATAGAAATTTTATGCATACTTGTATGAATAAAATCTCTATTCAATAAATAATGATGTTTGTTACACCCAAAATCCTGCGAAATCCAGGAACGTAGACTCATAAAGAAAATAAAAGAAAAGAAAAAAGAAAAGGAAGAAAAGAGAAAAGAAAAGAAAATGACACTACAAAAAAATAGTGTGATTGTGACGGTATATTGCGACGGGTAAAATATCCGTCACATATTACAACGGACTTAGCGACGGATTTTTTTTTTTTTTTTGTTTGGGACAGTTATTGAAATAGATATTTGCAATGAATGATTTCCGTTGTAAACCCCATCACTTAATTGTTTTGCGACAGTTATGGCAACGACTATTTGAAACGACCATATTCTGTCTTATAATCCATTGCATATTTTGCTGGGAAAAATTACCTCCAAATATTGCAATGGTACTTACAACGGTTTTTAAAATGGATGTAAACCGTCGCAATATCCTTCGCCACCCGTCGCTGATTCCATTGCAGACCTATGACTTATGGCATTGCCGAGGTATTTACCAACAGAATCAGCAACAGTTTCCGTTGCGACATCCGTCACTCACCGTCACTGATTCCATTGCAATATCCGTTACAAATATGTCAAATTTCACTATAAAAGGAGCCCTCTACTCCGCACATTTAAGCACATTTTTCCGCTGTACAGAAAGACCAAAACTTCATAGTGTCCCAAAATATATTATGAGGTTTTGGTCTTTTTGTACTGCGGGAAAATGTGTTTTAATATAAGGCCCTCATTTTGACACAACAATGTAGCAGTATTGTA
>MKEJ01027050.1:0-11679 GCA_001753735.1 Embelia ribes
TTTTTTTTTTTTTTTTTTTAATTATTTTTTTAATTTTTTTTTTTTTTTTTTTTTGACGTAAGTATAATTATTTTCGGAAACTTTTTGGATACCAATTTGGTTAGATTATGCACGTTGATGATCTTGTTTTTCAAAAGAAACAAAAAACCAAATTGCAAAATATAACCGCATTTGTGTCGGTATAGTGTTGTACATAATTCTATGTATGTATGTTATTACTATGCCAGAAAAATGGTAGCTATAGTCATGTAAAAAGCTTACACATGCCAAAAAAATGGTAGTAATAAGGATCAAATGATACAAATTTACAATGTATAAGGTTTTAATTAGCTTACAAATTCACATGTAGTTACGGCCAAAACTCTATAATTATGTATGCAATCCCGGTAACAAGTATCAAAACGATGTGGTCCTATGTCATTTTTCTAAGCTATAGCATCCTTCTAAGCAATAACCTGCCACAAGTTCTAAAGTACAGATAGCAAACACATTATTACATATATTTTGTTGTCTATACATGAACATGTAAATTTTCTTGTTCTCTTCATTATTTGGATGATTAGGGCTTCAAAGATGTGGTAAGAGTTGTCGATTGAGATGGATCAATTATTTAAGACCGGATATAAGGAGGGGAAGGTTTAGTCCGGAGGAAGAGAAGTTGATTATAAGCCTTCACGGAGCTGTCGGAAACAGGTACTTAATTAAGTTAATTACTTTCTTCTCTTTTTTCTCCTTGCCCAATATTAAATCCCTCTTGCATGCGTATATAAGGCTAAAATAAAAAAATCCAGATTTTCCATCTATTTTTTTTGTTATAACTTTGAAATAAATGTTAATGTGAAAGCTCACAGTTTATACCTCAGAATTGAGGATGCTTTTGCAAGCAACTTTCAATGGTGCTATCCATATATTGACTTTTGTCATTCAAATTTATATTCATATGTAAGCAACTTTGAGTTGAAGTTATAGTATAAACAATTATATGAACTTATGTACAAGCAAGTGCTTCACTGTCAAAGTAGTTCACATAGCATGCGTCAAACACGCAGAATTTTGGCACATGAAAAACAACGTAATGTCTTAGAAAAATTTTAGTTGTAAGCAAAATAATTTGCAGTATTATTATATAAAACCCAACTAACGATGTTCCATATCGTAAGCTATCGACTATTTAAACGTAATTGGTTGCCCATCACACTCGCTTGTAATTTGATGTTTGAATTTGCAATGTAAAATACTTTACAAATGGATACTACCATACTTATATATTAATTACATGGAATGGGACATCCAATTAGTTAATAAGAAAAAAAATACTTATACAGTCATAAGCTTAATTTATCGCAAGATCAGTACTACTATACGCCAACATCTTGCGTTAGAGATTTTAACATTAATCATAAAATAATAATGTTCATGAATGGCTCGTAGGTGGGCCCACATAGCAAGTCATTTGCCAGGACGGACTGATAACGAGATAAAGAATTACTGGAACTCTTGGATTAAGAAGAAGATACGTAAGCCTACTTCAACACCATCGTCGACTAACAAACCGACCACCAACCACCGTTCGCCATTTGTCTACCCATCCAACCAAGTGGATTTCCCAAAACAACCTACCAAAGATAACTTAATGTTCTCTTCTCCAAACCCTAACTTCTTCATGTTTGACACTAGTACACTACTTGAAAATGAAAAGGGGGAGATTTTTCAAGATATAATGGGGATGGATATATCTCAAAGTCCTTGGAATATAAATCCCCAAGAAGCTATACAAGAAGTGCCCATGATTAATTATAACAATTCTTTTCCAACTAACATGGAGAGTAATAACTATTTGCCACCATTGGTAGAGAATGTGGACAACTTGGTGTCTATGGAGGTGCAAAATTTCAATATAAATGAGGTAAAAGAAATTGGAATGGGGTGTTTAGAGAAAGAGGAGTTGAATGCATGGGTTGATTCCCAACAATGCCAAAGCTTTCTATTTTGGGACCAAGCTGATGTGGCGGACATTGGAGGGGATTCATCAAATTTGGGGACTGTGCTATCTTCTTATCCATCCATTTTATGAGAGTTATTTATTTAAACTTTTTTTTTTTTTTTTACTTTATTTTATTTTAATTATCATTTGATTTTTATCGTGGAAGAAATCTTGAGAGGAAATTTGATGTTAACATGCAAGTGTGTTTCTCTATTTAAGGAAGCAAAAGCGGTGAAGAATAAAAGCTAGGAGAAAATTAGCTAATTAATGATGGGGAAGTTGATCTCTTTGTAAATGGTTTCACTGTGTGTCTCATGTTTTATTATAATGGTTATTGTTGGATGGCTTTGGTTTTGAGCTCTAACATTATGCTATTTTGTGTGTATTTTGGAATGTAATTTTTGTAATTAAATGATATCGTATGATGATTTATAATAAATAATGAGTTAAATGCCTATATATGTTTTTAAAATATTGAGTCACTTGTTAGAGTTAACATAGTAAGCTATAGGCCACTTCATTTGGAAATCACGATTTCATTTGGAATTATATATATTCTTAATTATTTTCAAAAACCTTTCAGTTGTTACCATTTTGAGAGCCAAAAAAAATTCTAATCACGATAGCGAGGCTCAATGCATGACTTTTCTATGCTCCGTGTTGAGAAAAGGTGATAGGGCGTTTTAAATCCTATTAGTACAAGTTCATTAATTAACGAGCGAGGTAATAAGACCATCTACCAAGATAATTGGTAATATTGAGAACCGGCCAACGATGACTTGTATATAGAAGGTATGCAGTTACTTTTCCTCCATAGAGATATCCGAGTTTGGACTATACGTTTCTATGCCAGCTACGATCGCGGGGAGTGAGCTGTTTTTCCTCACTCGTCTTGCCTTGATAATGATATATAAATATCATTTGAAATTATAGTATTTTTACATGAATCTACTATTCAGTGAGTTCGTCAGAATTAGTAGATTCTTTGTTATTTTACAATTGAATTTTTGGAAAAGGGGACAAAGGTGGGTATCAAAACTTGCCAATCTTGGATACAAGTAACTACGTTCGTTTCTTTTTTTCTTTCCGAGTCATCGAAGATTGTTTACAAAATGTTTGTCCCTAATCTATCTCCCACATTGTTAAAAGTGTCACCATTATATAATAAGGAAAAAAATTGATCAATTAAAAATCTCATCGCATTGATATCTCTAAACATAAGAAACTAAGTTGACACGGTATCTCTAAACATAAGAAACTAAGATGACATCTATGATACCTCGTCGCTTTCTATTGCACATGAACACACGCTAAATTCAACAAAATTAACTCAGGATGAATTCCCAAACAATTGTTCTTATAATATTGATTGTTTTTAGAAACAAAACAGTATGTATTGGATAACCAAGGCTCTAAACCATGTCTAAAACCAAATCAAGTTGAGGCTGTACAAATAACTAACTAGTTTCCTTTCTTTTTGTTTGTAGGTGAATTACACTAATTGTCTCCATTGTTTTGAACAAATTTTTTTCTATTTTCTCCCCACTGTTTCATAAAGTACCAAAAATCCCCAACATAATCATTTGCAAATGAGTAAAGTAGGCTAAATACTTTGCCACATAAGGAAATTCCTAGAAACATGTATGATAAAATCTATATTGTTGCAATTATTAGGAATCCAAGGCAAGGAGTAAACAAAGGTTTAATTCAAAGTTGTTCTCTTCGTAAAGAAAATTCAATAATAAGTACTATAATAGACTATAATAACACTACAACTATAATAAATGTGAGACAAAGGACCCAAATTAAATAGATATAAGCAGGGCAGAATTAATTTAATTACCTTCTATATCAAATATGCTGCTTGCAATAGATGAAAGCTTGAATATGTACCAAACGTTGACGAACTTATTTTCTAGTCATTTCTAATTATTGATGGTTAAATACTTTGTTTCATTGTCTTCTCGTCCAAGCTGTGTTCAATTTTTTTTTTGTATTATTTATCGTTATTTACCCTGTTTTATTGTTAATTCCGAAATTCTTAAACCTCTAAAAATTTCTTTATTGCGGGTCGACGCTATTAGCTGGTCGGCTAGGGTTTTCTTTAAATTAAGTAATCTAATTTTTTGCTCTTTGTCTTTCAGCAATTTGAACAAAAAGAAAAATGCCCTTCGTATTGTAAATTTAATTCCTCATTTTATTTTTAATAATCTATTTTCCTTTGCAAATTTTTAATCACCTATGCTTACTCTATGCATTAGCCTCGCCATCGCTATATTGGGCGTTATGAGAGCATATGTTATAGACCATTACGCCATCTTATCTATTTTTTTTTTTTTTTGCATACTCTACCATATAAAAATTCAAAAATATTACAATAACTTATTATGAAGAAATTTATCATTTGACTTAGTGGTTTGCATATTTGGCAGTTTCTTTCATGATGATGTATTTGTTTATGACATATCTGCACATGCGACAGTACGAGTTTTAAAATCTTCAAGAACATTATGATATTATCCAAAAAGTTTTGGGCAGTTCAATACATAGATGATTAATAAAAGGTAATCCACTTCTTGCTTTAGGAGTTTATTTTCATAGTTGATGGTATATTGTTGATAAGTGGATTAGTCCCATTTTTTGAAAGGTATAAATATAAACTTAATGAGTATGAAATTAATTTGATTATTAGTACATTTTGCGACTAAACAAACTGCGATAATCATAGGTATTTCTTTTAAATTTATACGTATCATTATTGTTTGTGGGATATATCCGTCTAGATATGGACAAGGAAATTGTTCAAACTTTTTTATTTATCTGATTGCTCCAAAGATGCAAAGAGTTATAAATTAACAAATCTTATTTTTGATATTTTTTTAACATTTACAAAGAAAGATAATATGTGTAAAGAAATTCATAATAGGATGTTATTTGGTAGGCAACTACGTAAATAATAAAAAACAAGAATTTTTAATAGAAGGATGAAATCATATTTTATTCCTCAAAATTTATTTTCAACTAAATTACAATTGACTCAGACACTCCTATTTATACTACTTGTGTACATCCAGTGGCTCGTATTAATACTCTATAATTTTCTACAAAACCCACAATATATTTAGATATTTAATAGGAACAACTCTAAAAATCATTCTAAAAACTATACAGTAAAAATCTAAATATCTTTACTTACCACATGGGCTAATAGGCTTTCAAACAAAACTAGATAACAACAATAAGCCCAAAAATCAAAGAGAATGATCCAAGTACAAAACATAGCAAGGCCCAAAATGTAATTTCAATCAAACATCCAAGTACAAAACATAGCAAGGCCCAAATAGCCGTCGGGTATTTCATTTTCCAAGTATTAGTATCTTTCTTAATGACATTTTTTTGGTGTCAAAGCCTTAGCCTAAAAATGGACAATTTTAATTTTTCTTTGTATGCAAAATGCCATAATGACATTTTGCTAATGACTTCGTTTTTCTTTCTAGTAGTTAATATTTTGTTCTCACTATGAAATGTTATCATAGCTTTGAGGCTTATAGCTTAACAATAATTGAAGTAGCTACCGATCCGTGGTTCTCAACTCATCGGCATGCTCGTTCTAGTTACACCGATGCATTGATTTTCCCTAGATAAAATTATTATGAGAAGACATCTTGAGAAAATTTGGAAACAGTTTTATCAATTTTCGCAATATAAAGTCGCACAGTTATTATTCGATTCTAGTATAGAGTGTCTTTATTTTCAAGGGAGTAAGCCTATCCGTTGCAGTTAGCAAATATTAGCTAAGTTTGTGCTTCTTAGGAATCGTATAAGCTAAACAAGTTTAGCAGTTCTGATATTGCCTTTTCATATACACTCACAAGGTAGAGTTTCGAATGCGACTATCTATTTTTACCTACAGTTAAAAAAACTCGTTTAATGTATGCATCGGTTACATGTTAGGAGCCGCATATATATTCCGCGTAAAATGTATATTTTTCCTCCCTGTATAGACCCTGAAGTAGTTGGTGGTTACATTATGTTGTGTTATACGTAGAGTGTCAAGGCTTAACTTTCAACATAGACTTTATGGAAAGTAAACTATTTCAATATAAGCTATTTGGTTGATTGTATTTTTTATGGATTAAACTACAAATTTAGTGGCTTGAAAATTGAATAAACTTAATTCCTTGGAGGGTGATGATACTAAAACAGATAGAGACTTGAAATTCTAGTAAAATATTTGCAGTGGTTGGGCTGGTGAAAGAAACTTTTGAGCAAGCCATCACAATATAAATTCAGCTCTCAACACTCAACATATTATAAATCTTACAATACAAGGTCACCAACAATATGTGGCCTATTATCTTTTTATTTGTTCTATTCAAACATTTAATTATAAATGCTAAATTGTTTGACTGAATATTGAATAAATAATTATACCCAGCAGCTCTTGATCAAGACTGGGATTTGTTCATGGTGGCGACTTAAATTATTTAGGAGGAATACATATAAAATGGCTAGTAATAAATGTTTTAGCCATTTAGGCCATGTTTATAAGAAATCTTGACAAAGAAATTTAAAAAAATATATTTTATTTCAATTTATATGCTATTTTTTTTTTTTCAAAAATGAAAACTTTAATGACGCCAACAGTCCCCATAGGTTCAAAATATGTAGTCCATTTACTTCCAATTCCGACAGTTAAAGTCCCGAAGTTTTGAAAGGTAACAAGTTGGTCCCCCCCCCGCGAGGAGGAAATTCAATAACGAAAATCATATCTATGGATCCATATTTGCTTTTTATTATTAAATAAATTATTCTTTTTTGTAACAATTTATACTGGTCACCTCACTAAATTTTGCCTCTCGTCGAGTCTCTAACTTCTTTCGCCATGTGTGCATCTCTTTGGTCTCTCTGTGACTATTTCATTCTCTCCTAGCTGTAGGTAACTCTTCCCATTAGTTAATCAAAGGCCATCGAACAAGACAATTAAGTCAAAATGGGGATCTTATACTTTTTGTGCTTCAATTGAAACTACGAGGATCATTAGTGTAATTCACTTAAAATGATATAATCAGTGGTTTCTTTCTCCCAAACTCTCTTCCCTAACTTAATCCATAATTAATAAAATAGGAGATGATAAAAAAAACCATTCCATAGTATGAACGAGTTCAATGCGATATTTTTATAAAAATACAGTCTGAAAATTTTGATATAACATATTCCCAAAAGTTTGGCATAATACATAAATTAATGATATAAAATTTCTAATAACTATTTCTTTTCTATTTTCAATTTTTTTTTTTTATAGTTTAAAATGAAAAAACATTTTAAAAATGCAAACTATACATACATTAAATGAAATGTGTCAAAAATATGCGCACTTTTCATTAGGTTGGGCATCGATTCGGAAATAGAATTTTTTTGTAATTATACATACGTGCTAGTATTAAACGGTAAAAATTAGCGAATTTTCTAACAAGGAGTTAATCAACGGTAAAAATTAGCGAATTTTGTAACTAGGAGTTATACATACGTATGCTATTTGTGCTTAAATTAAAACTATGAGGACCATTAGCGTAATTCACCCAAAAAAAAGAAATAACCAGAAATTCTAAACTCAGCCCAAGTTTCATATATCCACCATTCCCTCCCCCCCTCTCTCTCTCTATCTCTCTCTCTCTCTCTCTCTCTCCGTGTGTGGATGGACACAAATTCAGATGCTAAAACTGATATGATAAAAGGGGTATTAACCCATAACGGTAAATACATACGATACAATGTTTCGGGTATATTATTTGAAGTTCCGGTTAAATATGTTCCTCCCATTAAACCCATCGGTAGAGGTGCTTACGGCATTGTTTGGTGAGTTCACTTCTATTTATATGCATCTCCCTAGTGAATGATGCTACGCATACCTAAAATTTTAATCCAATTCTTTTACCAACGGACGTAGCAAGTAAATCTTAATTCAAGTCATCATTAATGTAATATAACTAAAAATCAATCACATTTAAATATTTTTTTCACGTTAGCAGGTAAGAAAATTGAATTAAAGGGTTAAGGTTGGTATAGCATTTCTCCTCTCTGTTATGTACCCATTTGGAGGCTTATCCAAACACTTTTTTTTTTAAAACCAAAAAAAAAAAAAAATTACTTTTGAGGGTCTAGGTTTAATATTTGGAGCTTTTCATTTATGGGTTGTGCTGGAAATTTAAGTTTTCTTGCATTTTTATGTAGGATTCTCCCAATTTAGCTTTTATTTTATTTAATTTTTTTTTTGTCGGTATATCTCAATTTAAATTAAAGGTTGAGATATGTTAATGCCCACACCATACCCCTAAACTTAAAATTGAACTGAATTCTGAATATGAATTGTATAGTTTAGGGATCTCTGTATCAACTATCAAACCCCTAGTTTTCAGGGATTGAATAGTTTTAGATACACTAGTGGAAATGTTTCCTTGAGTTTTAGTCTCTAAAATTTAGTGTAGGGTCTCTAATACTGAGTAGTTATATATGGATTTGGGGGTTTAGTGGAATACTTTTCGGATATTTGTTTTTGAGTAAGTTTGAGGGTCCATTCGAACTTTTGACCATGGGCTGTGCAGGAAATTTAATTTTTCTTTCATTTTACTGTAAGTATGTAGATTTTTGGATTTTGGGTTCTTTTCTCCAATAGCCTCTTTTTGGATTTGTTCTTTTGTGTTATTCTGAAGGCCCAAGTTCAAATTGTTGTCTTTCTCTAACGGGTTGTACAGGAATATTTTTGAGTTTACTTGTATTTTTCTGTAAATGTCCAGATATTTGAGTTTAGTTTTTGGATTTGTCTTTTTTAAGTTGAGGGTCCAACTTTAAATTTTTTATCTTTTTGTGATGGGTTATGTTGGAAACTAGTTTGGGTGTTGGGATATATTATGTTTACATGTAATTTGGTTTGTGTTGCTATATGTATGGGCATTGGTTTTGTTTGGATTGGTTATATTCGAGTTCAAGGATTTAAGGTCTAATTTTAATGTTTCTATACATGGCTTAATCTTGAGAATGATTTGTCTTTTGTGAGTTTTTAGGCAGAATTTGAGGGTCTTCATGGTTTATGCTTTAGGTACTTCATGGTGAATTGCTAATGCAATGTTGTGGGGCAAAATTTGCTAATCATTTAATTTTTATGATTTGAATTATTTATTCGAATTCCACAATTTAGCTAAAACTTGAGCGTGTTTCCAACGAATGCAAAAATGTTATCTCTGCGATGAAAAATGGAAGTGAAATCTTAGTTTCTTGCTCGATTCATATGGTTCAAATGGTTATGATTTCTTACCCCTAATCCGCATTTTTTCCTCAGTGCGGCTGTGAATTCGGAGACACATGAAGAGGTTGCAATTAAGAAGATTGGTAATGCATTCGACAACAAAATTGATGCCAAAAGGACTTTGAGAGAAATTAAGCTCCTGTGCCACATGGATCATGAGAATGTTAGTTTTAGCATCACTATAAATATGTATTTTCATTGCTTGAGAAACCAAAACTATTGCAGGAAACATGACAACATGCATAGAAATGTGGTAATGGAAACAACAATTCAAGAAAGTTTGGTTTACACCATATTAATTCAGAATTAGAATGAGTTATTTTCAATGAATTGATCCTCTCTGTACGTACTAACATGATGAACTTTACTATTTTCTTTTTTTTTCAATCTCAAGACTAGTGAAACTCAGACAGAATCATAATCAGAAAATTTTTAGAGTTCAACCATGCAGGCTCTGGATATCTGACTAGTACTTTGATAGCGAGCTGTCTTTTGTCATTGATAAATGCTCGGTTGTTTTTGTGTTAGGTTATTGCCATCAAGGACATTATAAGACCTCCGAAGAGGCAGAATTTCAGTGACGTGTTCATTGTCTTTGAATTGATGGATACTGATCTTCATCGCATACTTCGTTCCGACCAATTACTGTCAGATGACCATTGCCAGGTGATTTTACAGTCATTCCATCTATTTTACTATTTTGGTATATGTCTGACTATTAGGCGGAGATTTGAGTCTATAGTCGTTGCATTACTATGAATGGGGGGATGACATAGAAGTTAGTGTAGGCAAATCACTTTTTCCGTGTTGATAAATGATTATCTTTCAGGTAGGAATTTAAAAGTTGGTTTAATCTCTGATGGTGTTATTTAGCCTAGAAACTATTTGAATTGAAGGGATTTAGGGAGAAAAATGGTGATGGTACACTAACTATGTGCTGATTAACCTTGGACGACTTACATTTTTTATACCTAGGAATAACTCTGGATTAAAGTATGAGCATAGGAGGATTTCACAAGTGAACGTAGTCGTTACAGATTTACCATATAGACTGTCACTTTCGTGCTTTATTTGATATGTTATAGATCGTCACTCTTCTATAATTTAATGTTTTAAATATCCTCCGTTATTGTTACGTAACGGTTTTGGCCAACACCGCTACCGTTACGGGCCGATATATAAGCGAGAATGAAATTCTCGTCCGTATCGGCCGAAACCATTACGTATCGACCGTTACAGCATCGTATCGGTCCGTATCGGCTGTTATGGGCCGTTACCGTTACGCTACGGCCGTTATGGTCCAAAACCGTTATACTGCTATCGTTACCGTTACAGTAGCCGTCACCATTATTAAAAACCTTACTAATAGGTTATAGTTGTAGTTATTTGAGATTGGCTAAGATATTTTGAGGGTAGTCGTGTAACTCTGGTCTCTTTTAAGTCTTTCAACTTTGAAACTAGGTCCGAATTAGTTATTTGTAGTTGATTAAGTGGTTTCTGATTCATGGTGTGATTTTGGGCATCTGTATGGTATGCTTGATTTATATTGGTGCGTTTGTATATGTATCGTGCTATTTATGTTGAATTAAACAAAATCTATGAGAAATTACGAGTTATATTCGAAAATGGACTTAAGAATTATAATTTGGGTGGCATACATGGCTACTTATGCAAATAAACCTTGTCCACAGTAGTATAGTTTGAAGGAGCACGTGGCAGTGAAGTTATCATGTTGCTCGCTTACTCTGCACGTTAGTCGCAAAGATTTACATTTTGATGGAAGAAAACTTAGAAGAGAAATCATGATGAAGCTTTACAACTAAACTCTAATTATGTAGTTGTTATTGTGCTCGGTTAATATTAATATTGATTTATCATTGTTTCGTAGATGTTATTACCATCTAAACTTCTATAACTAATTATGTCAACTTTATTATTTTGTAATGCAAGTGGTGCCCAGCCCGGGAGTTAGTTCATTCAACCAGTTCATTGCCAAGATCAAATTTTAATTTAGACATGTCAAGAATGGGTAGATCATGTTCGAAATTGTGATTGAAATTCAGAAAATTAACAATCATAGCAAATAAAACTTTGAACACCACCACCGCCCAAAGGTGTATTCATGGAAGAGAATTAGAATACTCTGGTTCTAAAATGTGGACACGCATAAAACTAGAGCAATAAACGTATGGGAAATATAAGGCCCCAAAATTTCACCAACACTGTAGCATTACTGTATCAGTACTGTAGAAATACTGTACAGTAGATTATTGGTGTAAATTAAAACTCAGAATGCTGAAATCAGGCTATGATCAATAAAGTGCTGATTTGAGTCTGTTATCGTTACAAATTGACTCAATTAAGATTTCTGGGTGAACCAATTGAGCTG
>MKEJ01027068.1:0-12327 GCA_001753735.1 Embelia ribes
TTTTTTTTTTTTTCCTTTTTGGTTGTTTAAAATATTGTGGATTGGGCTTGTTCTTAAAAATAAATGGGCTACTTTGTGAGTGGGTTATCAACAAAATGATATCACTTTTAATGTTGGGGGTTGGGCTTGTTATCAATCTAAATAAGTCATAAAAAAATGAATCAATATTTCAATCTTTTTATTTAATTTATAAATTTTTGGAAACAATATATTTGTAATTATTTTCCATAACTAATTATTTTTATAAAGAAATAAAAAAAATATCTTAAAATTTAAATTTCAAAATAAAGAAATAAATAGGCATTAGTTCTTTTTTATTTTTATTTTTTGATAAATTATGAGAATAAAATAAATCCCCCCCTCCCCCGGCCCTCAAGTGGAATTTCTAGCTCTGTTCCTGGTGACATATTATTTTTCGTAATTGCTTTAAGTATAAAATGATGTCTTCTTCATGTATTACTTTATTTCGTAGTAAAATATGTACTTCTCATAGCATGTTTATTTTTTATGCATAATTGTAATCGTGTCATATGAAATTAAGTATGATGATATATAATTTGGAGTATAAAAACATGCAATTTGGGATTAAAATATTGTATTTGTAGGGGATTAGACTATGAGTATGTTGCTTTCTGTTGGGGAACAAATATCGACCTTTTTTAAAAAACTGAGAAATTTTAATGAGTAACCTGACAGCTCTGAGTCGGGCCTATAAATCGTGGCACATGTTCGTTCTCGTACTATTTTATAGGAGTGGGTATGATAGTAGTTTGCTATAAAAACTTCGTGGAGATACTTGGCCCCAATTTATATTTGTTATGATGCGGAGTTGTGATGCGATGGCGTAATGCATTGGCGGGATGAGTAGTCAAGATTTGTGAGTCGAGATTTGAGACTACAATTCATGGCTTGAGTATTGTTGTGGCGAATGTGATACATTTGTGGCATTCATAGACTTGTATTTATCCCTCATACTGAGTAAGCATGTATATCGTAGATTGTATTACCATTCATGCTGAGTAAGCATGTATGTTCTAGATCGTATTACCCCTCACGCTAAGTGAGCATTTATGTTATTTATTATATTACCTATCATGCTGAGAGAGCATGTATGTCATAGACTATATTACCTCATATGCTGAGAGAAAAGGTGTGATTTGTAGACTGGTAGTACCATTCATGCTGAGAGTATGTATTAGTTTTTAATTCGTAGATAAATATTGAAATTTGTTTAGTTGCATGCGCACACATATTGATGTGTATCATAGATAATCTAACCCGTATTTCTTTATTTGTATATTCTTCTACACTTTATTTTGTAGGCACGGAGACGAGCTCTGTGCATGCATGAGTAGCATGCACATGTAGTTGATTATATGTATAAGTTTTTATTTTTCTTTTGGGGACAAACATGTACCTTGATGAGGATGATGTATATCAACCGTGAGGTTTACTTGAGTATCATGTTGCTTTTTAATATAAATATATATAAATGAAATGGTTGTAGTATGTTAAAGTTTAAGTTGTTGTAGTTGAGCTGAGAAATGGTTGTAGTAGTTGTATCTATTTCTCTTCTTTTCTTTTTTTTCTTTTTCTTTTTTTTATTCTTTTCTTTTATATTATTTGGATCACGTCCCAGATTTGGGAAAGTCTAGGACATGACACTATAACACGTAAAAAATGTGAAAAATTATTAATCATTTATTTTCCTTTTATTTTCTCTTTTCTAAGACTTACCTCTTCAAACAAAATTCAAAATATATTCAAGGTTATTATATATTCTCCAAACCAAACTCACTGCCTGTTCAGTTGTTGGTTATAAATTTTAAATTTTTTGTTTTGTTTTTCTAAACTTGAACCATATTTACTTGTTCAGTTTTTACGTTGAATTGATTTGTCATTTTTGCAAAACACAAAAATAGTAGATTAAATTACATGCTTCTATGTTTTTTAAATTTAGAAATAAAATGCATTAATCGCTTAAAAGTTTTAAGTTGGAGGACAGAAATTAGGATTTTATCTCAACATAAGAAAATTTTCTCTTATAATATATAAGAAATTTTTTATACAGAAATTTTTTAGAACAATATTATTATAAAATGAAAAAAATTTATTACAACTAATTTTATTTAAAAATAGATTAAAAATAATTATAATATATTATTCTAAATTTATAATATTTTATTCTCAAATTATAATAATTCTTTAATTTTACAACTTCCCGGCAAGTAACAGTGGTGGTCACAAGTACTTAGTTTGACACGTGGCAAGTGTTTGATAGACAAGGTCCCCGTGCTACACGTTGACATCCGATACTGCCACCAATCTGTCACTGCCACGTGTGGACCACACTCCTCTGACCTGTCTCCCTCTCTCTCTAAATGTTATCAAGTTATCATGGCTCACATAGTAAAGCTACATTGCATGTGAAGGTATAGTCCCACTTCCATCATAAATTAGGTAATTGCTGAACTTCTAATCTCTCCGTTGCGGACAAGTAGTTGGTCATATTATTCTTTTAGAACTGTCGGAAAATAATTGGATAATTTTTATTTTTGCATATTTTAATCACTTCAAAATTTTATAAAATTTCACTATTGTCTTTTTTTTTTAATTATTAGTACTTATAATTAGACAAAAACATATAAGCATATGTCTAATTTTTTCTAACTTCAAATTTAAAAACTTATGTTTTTATTGCAATTAAAATTGTGTGTTCGATCAAACTATTCGATTACTTTTGGATGAATGGAGTATTAATTTTGTATATACTTGTCTACAAATGGGCTTACATTTTAGTGATGTGATGACTCGAAGCCATCGCAATATCTTATTTGGTGTCTCTTATTGAGCCTCGTAGCATACATTCCCAAGGTTCATTTATTTACCGAGGCATTTGATGATTGGGAACAAGTTTATATACAGACAAGAACATTATTTGTGCAGTGTTTATTAGCTCGAGTCTATCCGGAGATGGATAAAGAACTAGCCTTTATTACAACGAGTATGTGTTAGAACCAAACTCGTTTTATCAGTGGCAAATCTATGAATTTCTAGTACGAAGGTCACAATTGAATTACTTCATTCTAATAAAAAATTTCTAAGGGTTGTATAATTGAATTTTTGTATTTTATTAGAGTGTAAGTCACGCAATTTACGGATTGTGTGCATAATACTTTATTATTATTATTATTATAATATTAATTTTGATAAATTTTCATCTTCATTTGATATGACATCTTTTTTTTTTTCCAAGTTGTCTTATACTTTTATAAGAATTTTGGGTTTAATGAGATTTAGTTATGATATTTAATTTTTTTAAAATAATATATATTAGGTTAGATTTATATTTTTTGGTAATATTAATACTATAATGGTTCTAAACATTTAATTTTAGCAGGATAATATTTTGAATATTGATGGAGAATCATAAATTGGTAGAAAAAATTTTGAAATTATTTTTTACAATTTATTATTTATAATTGGCAAGTTTTGTATCAAAAAATTAATCATGCACATGTCAGTAATATTGTCGTGCCCTGAATCCCGAGAAATCCGAGGACGCGAGTTATATGTTTCCCTTTTAAAAAAATAAAAATTATTGAACAAAAAATAAAATGGAAACACATTTCTAATGCAATTTCATCAACGCAATCTAGTCGTCACTGCAGGGCGATACTATTCACAGTCTACATCATAATCACATCAGTACGAACAAGTTAGTTATTCTAAAAAGAAATGACGAAGGCCAGCACCAACTCCTAAAAAATATATATAAAATATAGTAAACTTGTCTATTTACTAATACAATACTACAAGCTACATACTTGTTAAGACAAAAGATAATGGAAAGTAAACATATATTTTTTATCTCCTGAAAGATAAGAACATATTTACACTTTCACTTCTAATACAACAACTATAACTTCACTATCAGTGTACGCAACAACTACAAAGTTATATATAATTTGAACTAATACAACAAGATATAAAGGCATTAAATCAAATTGCATTCTTCGTCTTCTCCGCGCTTGCTATAATCAACAAAAGTTTCTACAACATAGCATCATATTATCTAGTAATGTTCGATACCTACCTCCAGGCCTACATAACAAGATATAAGAAAGGAAATGTAATGCCCATGAAAATTTCGAGCAAAGTTTTCACATTTTAAGAACATTATATAGCATTATATGACATCATTATTACTAATAATATGGCATGAATGGTTTCGTGGAGATGAGTTGTTGAAGTGGATTGATTTGGAGTGAAGTATGAGCTGGTGTGCTGTTACACCAAGTGTGGTGTAATGGTACACAAGAGAGGTTGGAGCCACTGGGAGTCGTTATACAAGTGGGTGTAATGGTACCTAGTGTAACGGTACACTGGGTGTAGTGTAATGGTACACTAGGATTGGTGTAGCGTTACACCAATGCACTGTAGACTCTCTAGAAGCCGTTACACAAGTTGGTGTAATGGTACAAATGTGATGTAACAGTACACTAGAAGAGATATAACGGTATATGGTGTAACGGTATACCAGGAGTGGTATAACATTACACCAAAGGGAAAATAGACACTGAGGGCCGGCACACAAGTGGTGTAACGGCACACCCAATCTCAACAAAAGATGATAATGTAATGGTACACCAACCTTTGTGTACCAGTACACCCAAGTCCGAAAATGAAAATGTAGGCACCGATACTTTAAATCGACACATTACACTCTCTCTCCCCATTTTTCCCCGGATGGGAAAGAAATATAGAGAGAAAGAGAGGAGAAGAAGAGAAAATCCCACACATCATCTAGCTCGGGACCTTGGATGTGGAAACAGAGTTGATTTTCGGAGCCTACGTCTTACGGTGATCGTTTTGACATAAATTTTCCTCCCTATCTTTCTCGTTGGTTTTGCCTAGGGTTTTGTGTCCATTTGTTTCATTGAAATAAAGTTGAAAACTTTATTTTTTATGTCTCGTGAATCATTTTTCTACCTAGATTTGATACGATCCGAGACCGATAGATAGCTCTATCTAGAACCGAGCTTCGGAGGTTTTGGAGGTCGATTTCATCAAGTTTCACTCGTCGTTTGGCCTCGAGGAATACACCTTTCATATTCACCATTTCCTCATCTATATTTTAGTGTATTTTATGTCGTTTCATTTTCTCAGGGTTGTCCTCGGTTCTCATGCCGTTATTGCTCGGCGGAATAAAATTGAGAATTTTATTCCTTATGATATATGGATCATTTTCTTATATAGGATCGTGATCATTCGAGTTGTATAGCTCGGCATTTCTTTGGCACGAATAAAGTAAGAGCACCCTACGACAAAGCACTAGGCCGAATGAAACCCTTCAGCTTGAGTTCATTAATCTGCTCTCACAATTCCTCTAACTCTGTTGGAGCCAAACGATATGGTACAATATAAATAGGATTTCCCCCTAGAACCAAATCGATAGCAAACTCTGCTTCCTTCTCGGGAGAAAGCCCACTAAGATCATCGAGAACCACATTGGAAAATTCACAAACAATGGTACGAGACCCCAACTATAACAACCACAGGGTTGTTATTTTTTTAATATTATTATTTATATTAATTATATTAAAATTAATTATTTTCGAATTTAATTAGTAATTTTGAAAACTTGGATTACCGTTCGAAGGGTATTGTGAAACCATTCGAACTGTACTTGCGTAAGTGAGCAGCTTAGACTTGGACATTCGGTGTCCATTTGTCCTACTTTATATAAACTCATTTTCAATACATTACACATAAGTTTCAGCGTATAAACATATATTTTCAGAGAGAGAGAGAGAATTTGGTCCAGGTTTCATTTTCGGCCTAGAACGAGCTACTTGCATATGTCTCCCGCGAGCTCGAGATCACTCTAAGACCATTCTTTTCGTGAATACAGTTATCATTTCCATGTTTTAATATTTTTGAGCTTAGAAATTGGGATTGAACCCATATATGAGAGTTTTAAGTCAAATTATGAATTTTTTTATGTGGTTTTAATTTTCGGGCGTGCCTTTCGTAAACATTTTGAACTGGACCTATGGGTTTTATATTTTTAGAGAATATATATAATTTTTGAGGATTTTGGGCACAAAACTTGTATTTTAATGATTTTTCTTTAATTAAATACGAAAATTTGAGTAATTTTGTGTAAATAATTGGTTTTCGGGACTAAATAAGTTAATTTTGAATTTTGGAAAACTTATTAATTCCTGGAGACTTATTATATCATGGGAAAAATATATTTTATCACATGCAATGTGTTTTCCGAATTTGTGTGGAATTTATGAATTTAATGCATAGTTGTGGAAATAAAATAGTTTTTATGGGAAAAATAATAAAATTTTAGATCATAAATATTTTTATTTCCTCTGTAAATTTAATACTTGTTTGAGGAAAATAATTTGTGGACATTCGGGCATGCATCCCTATTTTAGCATAATGTTTTGTTATTACTGGTGCATTTTTAGGCTTATTTAATGATTCATGAGTGAAAAGAAATTAATTTCAGAATTTTTAAAATATTTTTTTCTATGGAAAATGTATATTTTGGTATAGAAATTTTTTTGAAGGGAATTCATTCATTAATTGCACTTTGTTTTATAATTTTTGGGATTTTATGGAGTGTTATGTGTATTCGGTGATTTTGAGGGGAAAAATAAAGGAAAAATGATTTTGGAATCAAATTCTGGAAAATTTTCAAGATTCTTAAAAAAATTATATTTTTGGGTGAAAAAGAGGTATTTTTATTATTTTGGATTATTTTTCTAAGAAATTCTGAAAATTCTGAATTTATGGAGAAAATGGGATTTTTGGGGAGTTAATAATATTTTCGGGATTAATAATAACTGGGTTTTTTTTTATGAGATATACACATATTTTGGGCATGAATATATATATATATATAGAGAGAGAGAGAGAGAGAGAGAGATTTGAGACATATTTACACACTTTACATCACATATAGGTGTCAGTATAGGTCGGGAAGTGAGTCAGAGAGGAGGTATCATCTGAGTGGCTGGACATACTTTAGACAGAGGTACAAGTCAAATTCTTTTTTCTTATAAATGCATTTTCGGTACTGTGAATAATATTTTTTTGTTGGCTTTGGGTAGTGGGACAAGTAGAGTTGAAATAATGAATTGTTCTGTTCGCTATGTGATACATATATATATGTGTGTATATATACTGTTGTTGTACCAGGGTAACGTATGTTTTGCAGGGATTTGAGATGTGTTGTTTCTGGACTCCCTAGAGATGGGACTTACTGGTTGGTTTTGATTAGTAAATTCCTTGAGATATGTGCAGTAGAACCCAGTTGAGGTACGAGCTCCTGGGCTGCACCGAGTATATCCGAGATTGATTTATGACTGAATTGGGTGAGCCCATATCCTTCTTGACATGCATTATGATTCATTTTATAATATTATATTCAAGTTGTATTTAGAGCATATCGCTAGACAGATGCACGCTTTCCCTGATAGCTACGGCCGACTGTATGTGGATATGATAATTAACATTTTGTGTATATTATTGTGATAGTGGGGCGTTATATCCTTCCAGCTAATTATTGAGTATATTATTGTATTGAAATTTATAGCATACTAACGCCTGACTTGTCTATTTGGTCCATGCATGTATACATGGACACTACAGAGGACCCAGAGGTGGACAAGAGCTAGAGGAGGTGTTTCAGCGGTACTCATTTTGTGTGCAGTAGTTCAACTTATATCGAGCTTCAGGGTATTGTCGTATGATACTATTATACTACTAATTTGAGACAGTTGTAGTAGGTTTTCCTTTTGTAGTGTAGATGAGGCATTCAGTTCTACTATATTATATCGTAGATGTTGACATGAGGACTGTATATGTTATAGTTTTTATACTGCAGGATTGGTTAGTTTATATAGTTATAGACTGGTTATGTTGTACAAGATGTAGAGATGCTGCCCAATTTTCCAATACACATATATATAATTGGCAGGCTTTCTTGGTGAATAGTTATCATTCTTTTAATATTTTGCATCATTTTCTATTACATTGGATTATAGGAGTTGGTAGTTTGATACCGTCAGGTTAGTTGTGGGTATGTAATGAGTTGTGTTTTTAGTTATGTTTAAAAAAATATTGCCCCTGAATTTTTTCAAAAGAGATTAAAATTGCGTATTTAAGTCGAGCTGATTCGTGAGTATTATATTAGCCTTACAATCACCTCATCAGAAATCGAAAGACTAGCTAACACACATGCTAGACTAGCCTGAGCTTTACGTGAATATGAAAGAGAAAGCTATCGTTCTCCCTGATAACACTCACTAACCCCGCATATGTCATTATCATAACCCTTCACTTTTCACAATCATTAACGGCATGATAGTGCTATAATCAATCAATACTAATAATGATGTTAAACCCCAACATTCCAAACACAATGAAATCATACACGAATGCATGATTAGAAATGATAAGCTTACACCCTGACACATACTACCAATTCGAAAAACATTCTCTGTTGAAGTATCAATATAGATAGGCGTATCCAAACACTTTTCAATAGACAACTCTAACATGTGTGCAATACATGCAGAAATGAAAGAGTATGATACACCAGTATCGAACATCACATGTGACTAAGTAGAAAGAAAAGGAAATATTCCTTGCACAACAGAAGGTGCAATCACATCCGAAACCTGAGGCATAACATAAGTACAAGCCTGAGAAAACTGGCCCTACTAAAATCCATCATGAGTACCACTCCCCTAATAACCACTCTGCGCACCACCACTACCCGAATGACCTCTACAAGACGGTTCCACATCCTGATAAGTAGTAGAAGAAGAGGGTGGAGGAACATTAGGCATCCTCAAATCAGCCACCAAAGGAGAAGAAGATTGAATGGGTCTGCGAGAGCTACTTAGAATCGCAAAAACCTCGGGACACCGAAACTGCATATGCTCCATACTACCATACCTCCGACATACCATTATAGGACAAGAAGACTATATATACCCCTTCCCACGACAGAGATGACATATTGCAGGCCGAGTAAAATTGCGAGCAAGGTGTCCTGTTGACGACAATGAAAACAACCTAAATCTTGAACGATTGAGCTGGAAGAAATAGAATGGGTAGGCTAAGATTGCCTACCATAAGAAAGAGAGAGAAAGCATCACGGGATCTCTTTCTATTACTGCCACCACTCGTACTTGAACCACCCCCGCCACCAATCCTACTTCTACCTCTACCATCACTGCAACTCCCTGCAACAACCTCCATATCATGAATAGACCGGGAACTGGAAGATTGGCCCGAAGGCCAAGAAGGGCGAACATCAATAACATACTTTCTATCCAACAAAATTGCCTCCACTTTCATCGCCATACTAATGTTTTTCTTATACGTGTCATGAATCCCCGAAACCACTGTCATCTGGATGGAATGGCGAAGGCCATTCTCAAACCTATGAACACGAAACCTTTCTGTAGAGACAAGCTTCAGTGTATGGCGAGATAGGCTAGTGAATGCTCTTTGATATTATTGAACCATTGAGTTCTTCTGAATAAGATTATCAAACTCTTCCCTTTTTCTCTCCCGAAGAGTGTCGGGAAGGAACTTCTCAAGAAACAAATTTAGAAACACTTACCAAGTCAAACCATCTTAACTGCAAATTTCCTCATAACCCTTCTACCACTTGGTCGCTTCCCCCTACAAATAGAATGGTGCCATAGAAATTCTCAAATCATCATCTTGAATTTGGAGCAATTTAAAAATTTGCTCCACCACCATTAACTATTGTTCCACAACAATCGGCTCCTTGTCACCCTTAAAGGTTGGGGGGTTAATTCTTCTAAAATGAATTTGAGCCACTGAGGCTTATGTCTCAGTAATCTCCCTGTAACGTCTTGGAAATTTTGTGTAAAATTTTCGTTATTAAATAAATAATATTATTATTTATTTAGTGTTGATATGTTGCATTAGTATAAAATATAATATAAAAGTTAATTATGAGGCGCTAGTGTTATTATATTATTTACGAGATGTTAGTGTTGTTGCGTTGATTTCATGGCATTGTATGTTATTTTACTAGCATGTACATTATAGAATGAAGTACTATGTGATTATAGAAATGAGACAATGTGTTGCTTTATGGTGATGTTTGTATTATTATTTAATTACAAGATGTGGTACTGTGGCAAGGCTTAGCGTGTGCGTATTTGTACTTGGATAACATGCCGTGTGTTGCAGAGAAGTAGGAGAGTGTTATGAAGTAGTTAGAAGATTTAAAAGTTGGATTGTACTAAGTGTAAAAGAGTAAATGCAGTGTTGTATCAAAGTTTGCCGGAAGATGTGTAAAGTCACTAAAATGAGATTCAAGCATTCAAACGATAATCTGAAGGTAGGAGAACACTTCTATTAGTATTTAGAAGTGATTTGGGAAGTTTTGGGAAGGTTTGGTCTGGGTCAAAAATTTCCAGAGGATCTGATTGATCCAGGTGGTATTAAATTGATCCAACAGATGGAACAGATCAATCCAACAATAGTTGGATCAATCCAATTTATTTTTATCAAACTTCAAGTTGTATAGAATTTACACTATTAACTTTCTTTTTATTCCCAAATAAGAATAAGAGAGAGAGAAAAGGGGAGCTACGAAATTGGAAAGAAGAAGGGGTCGTATCATCTAATTCCCGAGACCCGATTAAAAAACTAAGGCTAGAAATGTGATCACTGAAATGTGGAGAGCATTTTGAGGTAAGTTATGGGTCTCGTCTTGCTAGTTATTTTTACCTCATTTTCTATGCCTTGTAGGTACGTTAAATTAAATTTGATTTTCCTTATCCTCATGTTTCGTAGACTACCTTTGATTGTAGACTCGTATTGATTTAAGTTCGATAGATAGATCGAACTTAGGGTTGAAGAAGAAGGTGAATTGGGGCAATTTTACCAGTTTCTCTTGGAAGTGGTTTAAGTATCATGTAAGATATGAGTAAATTATAGAATAATAACATAAGCGTGAGTTGGTGTGTGTACCTTTATGTGTAGATTATGTGTTGATTACATAGAGTTGTATGGATAAAAATTGCAATGTGTTATTTATAGAACTATATGGCATTGAATAAGCACGTATTGGTATTGATAATAAACGTACATGAAATATGTATCATTCATGCATATATAGCATTGCATTTTCATTATATGGGCATGAATCGTTTTTAATGAAAATGAGAAGTTTATAAAAACGATTTATCTATACGTTAAACTTGAAAATGTGATTTTCAAAGGAAAGTGTTGAAGTGTTGAAATGAGTTAGCATTGAAAATGTCTTGGAGCAATGATGCTCAAATGTGTTGATGAATTTAAGCGATGATGATTTAAAATTGAAGATTTTAAAGCGTTGGTTATGGAAAAACGTGTGAATTACATTCATAGGATGTGTGAGTTGTTTCGAATTCTTTATGGAAAAAGTTTTGCCTTTGATGTATTGAAATTAAAGAGAGGACTCGGTGCCCTACCGTGAAAGTTGGGAAATTTGATCAGAAATTTTTATCTATAATTGAGTCCCTCGAGGAGAACGGATTACAGAGCATGTTTAGACACTAGTTCTCACCTTGATGGGTTGTGTCGCATCTGTGTTGGTGCTGGTGTTGATTTGTAGTCTATAATCATGTCCCGCAAGGAGGGCAGATTATATACCGTGTTGATACATTAGCTCTACTGTATATGTTGCATAGTGTCGGTGTTGGTGTTAGTGTCGGTGTCGAGTGGCGTCGAATTGCATTGCATAGATATTGCATTGCATACACTATTACTGTTTTCATTTATACATATTGGCATTCCATAGCATCTCATTTATTGTATTATTTAGCAATCTAACTCATGTACATTTTTCTTTTCCATATCTTATCATAAACTGTGTTGTAGGTACTGAGATGGAAGACGAACCTCGTTGACGCCATACACAGATGCTTGTATATACCTTTTAGAGCTATTAAGATATATTTATTTTGTGTTATAGTCTCTTTCAAGATGTATTATTTTCGAGGCATAGTATATTGGCACTGTAGATTACTTCTTGTTGTTGCCTTAAGTGGCCAGCTTTGTATTAGACAAGAACAAGTTGTAATATAAATTATGCAGTTGATTTAAGCATGCAACTTATTTTATTTTGATGTAAACATGGAGTTTATTTTGCGTTGATATACGAGCCATATGTAGACTAAGCATATATTTTAATTCATATACAGGTCGTATGCAGGCGATAGTGTAGCTTTATTTTTCACGCACTCTGATGATGAATATTGCTGTAGAATGAGA
>MKEJ01027070.1:0-12782 GCA_001753735.1 Embelia ribes
ATTATTATTACTAGTTATATTTACCTCAATCTAGCATAAGTGTGATAATTCTGAGCCATGTTGTTATCGACTTTTAAACTTTATTTTTCTCTTTCTTTTCTTTTCGATGCATATTCTATCTTGGTTGAATATTGAAGATTGCGGAGTGTGAAGCTGCAAGTATTCATGTTCAATATGGACATTACGTTTTACTCTATGTTCATCTTGTGGCGAGTGTTAAGAATAATATTAAATTTAATTTTATTCATTTAGTTTCTAGAATAATTTTATGTTACCTATTTAGTGTTTAGATTGATTTAACTTAATTAGATTATCATTATTGAGATTTCATTTAAATCTTTCTGCCTAATTATGCAAAACTTTTCAACTCTCTATACATGGGCTCTTATTCTTTATTAATATACCTCTCAATAAAATTTTACTCTTTTTATTATATTTAGCACTTATGTACAATCTTTTCTTCTTTATGCTATTTTACGTCTGAGCTCTACCAAACAAAAATTGTAGAAGCGATTTTTTATGTTCAAAATATTATGAAACTATCTGTCTTATTGATAAGACCTTTCAAATGGGAAAAAAAAGGAGTTTCAGAGCTGCTTACCTTCTTCGCGAATGGAAATGATCGGAGCTGTTTCCGAACAAATTTGGTTTCTGATCATCAAAAACTCGGTTCAGAATTGTTCAATTAACAAATGAATCGAATCAAAACAACAAAATAAGACTCTTTAGATAAATAAGCCGAATTTGAACAATTCACGACTCAGTTCGTTAATGGCTCAGGGTATATGTGCATTTGCATTTGCATACATACATTTTAAGTTATAGGTGTTAGTTTAATTAAATAAACACATATAGTTCAAACCTTATCCTATAAATTGAGAAACCTTATCCTATTACTTGGAAGGTGTTTTTTTTTTTTTTAGCTATTTTACATGTTCATATTTATAAGATTAAACTGAAAAAACTATACAAAGCCGTAATTATTTGCTATATTTGTTAGTGTGTGGTTATTAATTGATGATTTTATAAGATATTCAATTTGATGATATTTGTTTTAATTTTTTATAGATAAATAACAAGTAATAACTATCAATTTAAAATAGTCAAATTATTTATGAACAGGCTCAGGTTCAGGCTCAACTCAGGCTCGTATGAGCCGAGCTTGAATAAAAAACTAGGACTCATTAAGTTAATGAGAGGAGCCTAAACGTACTTTCTAAACAAAGAAGCTACCCTACCTTCTTTGACAATATTGCAAACCAACCATTCTACTTCTTGTAAAAACAGCTTTGCCAAATAAGATTAGATAGTCCAAAATTTTCGAAAGAAACATAACTTAAACGCAATCACTGTACATACATAGAACAATTTTTCAATGTATTGAAACTAAGGATAAAAAAATTAAACGGAATGATATAAATTTATATAATTAGTAAGAATGATATAAAAAGTTCTGATTTTTTGACACCAAGAATTAGTTATTAAAAACTTTGATCACACATATGATATTACACATAGGGGTTGTTATTGAACCCAACACACGGGTAGATCTAAGTGTCGTAAATTTTATAGCTGTTGGTGGATCCACAAGTCAAAGGAAAAAAAAAACATAGAATTCGTACTAATCCATACCCAAAGGTACAGCGACATGCGGGTTGGATTATGGGGCATTTTTTATTTTTTTTTAAGTAAGCATTTATATCTATTATTACTTTAATATTACAAGATCACAGCGTAAAATACCAATCATTTTTTTAGCAATCTTTCTCCCAGTCATATCGTGCATCCGATAGAAAACTAGACGCAGAAAAATATAAAACGTGCTAAAGGACATCGGATAAAAAACTTGGCAAAAAAAAAATATAAGATGTCATATGGTAAGGCTTCAAAAGTATATTGCTTTTGCTTTATACTTGGAAGGATAATTGCTTGTTTGCTTGGTATATGTCACAAGCATGCTAAAAAATAGAAGCATAATTTTTTATGCTTTTATGAAGAAAGCTTACTTTTTTTTTAATGTATTACATTGCTCATACTTACTTTTAACTATTCCCAATTTAAAACAAATATACTTTTTTCACATTATATCAAACACAAATATATACTTACTGAATAAAAATATATTTTTACACATCCACCAAAAAAATAAATTTTTTCACTTATAAGATGCAAATAAACGAGTTCAATATCTAAACTTGTAAGTTTATTAACAGTAGATGCGGTTTACATATCCGCTCTAAAGGTAGGATACGTGGGTATGGTCTTGAGACCCCAATTCTAACCTTATTTTCGGGTCTATGGTGTGGGTGCTTGATACAGTATGCGTATAGTTAGGACCCGCCAAGTACGTAACAAGTAGAGCGTTGGGTTGCTGCCAAAGTTTTCACCCTTAATTAGTTATGGAAAATGCTAGAATAAAGCATTATTATTATTTCGATAGAAAAATATCGATTAACAAGTATACTAAAAACTACTTACAAAATAATGGATGTAAATCACTACAACTTTCTTATTTTTCAATCCAAGTTAATCAATAGTTTGTATTAACAATATAAAAATCGCGTGCCCACGTAAACTATGGTAATAATATGATAATTTATTTCCTTATAAGAAAGTTTGCAACTGTTCTAATATTAGTAAATTGCAAACAAATTGCAAATGACAGTTGACCGAGTTGGTAAGAATTAATAATTGTGCTGTAAACATATTTTAATTCAAGTCTTGCGACCAACAATTCATCTCGATAGGTAATTTTTTAGTTTCGTTGTAAGCGAGCTTCCCAAAAAGCCAATTGGGGGCGGGTTAGCATAGAATGAAGGAGACAACCTTAATCTTGTGTTGGCAAAGACAACTTCTTGGGTTGCGGGCCGAAAAAAGCGGACATGAGGACTCAGGTCAGGGCGCAGCCTAACTAAGAGAGTCATTCCTTTTAGGGCGAGACAAAATGGGCGGGCATGAGCTATCTGGCGTCCGTCCGGGACAATTTTTAGAGTAATAGGGACAATTTTCTTATTGGCTATTAAGAAAAATTATTCATTTTTATTTTTAGATATGTAACCATTGCTAAAATTAAAAATATAACTCTCATTACCCCTACGTATTTAATAGAAAAAAGAAATCTTAAACGGGTAAACCCGAGAAACCGGTGTCTTTCCGCGAGGGTTCAGTTCATTCCAGAGGTTTATAGAACCACTGACATCTCCTTGCATCTCTCCTTGGCCGGTGCTCGGTGGATTTCGCGGCAAATACATACATACATACATACAAGTATTAGCCACTATGGACCCAGAAACAGCGCTAGGGCTCGTAAAGCACGGCGCTACTCTTCTCCTTCTCGATGTACCTCAGTACACACTCATCGGCATTGATACCCAGGTCTAAAGATTTCGACTTTTCTCCAACTGGGTCTCTAATTCGTTGTTTAATTTCTTAATCTTAGAGAGCGATTGATTTAGCCGTTGATTTTGAATAATTGTAGATGTTTACTGTGGGACTTGCTTTCAAGGGTATAAAGATGATCCCCCCTGGCCCTCATTTTGTCTATTATAGTTCTTCCGACAGGTTCTTACTTCATTTTGATCATGTATATCTAGAGAGCGTTTTATTTCTGTTCCATGTGTTAAAACCTAAACACTTCCCACTGAGACCCAGTTTTGGAATGTTGTCAGCTTTTCAAAATCCGTTTCTCAAATCTGTTTTTAAAAGTTAATTCGAAAAGCGGGTGTAAATCATAATATTTGGTAAATAAATTCTGAAAGTTGATTTAATAAGTAGTGTGGTGTTTGATAAGTAGTGTTTTTTTTTGGGTAAAATGACAAAAGTAGGCATGTATGTATCTTTTAAAACATCCCTCGGGTTGGTTCTAAAAACACCCTTAGAAAAACATAATTATTAGATTATAAAAAGCATAAGCTTTACTATTTACCAAACACTTGGACTACAATTTTCGAGGAAAAAAAAACAGAAGCAGTTAAAGAAAGAGCAATGCCAAACTGGGCCTAAAAGTTTGGGGAGTGGAGGAGCCGATTATAAACACTACAAGTTTAGATTAATTCATTAGCGGTCTGAGACAATTAACAAACTTTATCTCTCCCCATCGTATATATAAAGGCACAATAAGTGGATATGATAATTGATAGGAGGTAGAAGTCAACAACAATATCACAGTTTGATACCATGTTAAAGGCTCACTTTTCAATGAAATTACTGTTAGGTGAACGAGAGGAGCCATTACAAACTGCAGGTTAGATTAATTTATGAGCAATGTGGTACAATCGAACGTGTAAGGATATATTTACACTTGCGGGTCTACAAGCAATACAACTTTTTAAGAATCTATTTGTTGGTAAATGCTATGGAGTTTATGAATGCTTTATATGCACAGAAATTAAATTCATTAATGTGTATGAGTGGTTCTTCGGGGGTTAAACACATTTTCCCCAATTTTGTTTGTTCAAGTATTGGGATTTTCTTTGATGCAGAGAATGGAATGAGTTCTCACCAATAATTGGATTCTTTGTTGATGCAAGCCCCTCACAGGTAAAATCACTTCATATGCTGTTGCCGGTTATACCGTTTGGAAGTTTTAAAGTCAAAGTGTTTTTGTGTCTGTTTGTATGATAAACCTTGCATATATGACAATATCTATGCTCAGAACCGAGTATTGGTTTATTTCCTTTGTCATATTTGTCGTGTACTATTGCTTTAAGTTATTGTACAGGAGTGACCTGTATTTTTGCTGTTGCCCTATAACAGGTGATTGTTCGGAAATGGGATCCAGATGAGGAGCGATTAGTGAAGCTATCAGAAGATGAGGTATGTTATCATCTCGAATTACAATTTGTTAATAGTCTAGGCAGTTTGTCAGCAGATCACATGATAACATATTGTGTTTGTATATCTTCGAGCTTGTGCTTTCGGGACATGTCCATATGTTTATCAAGGAAGAATGTACATTGGAAGAATGTACATTGAATTTTCTGTACAATGTTCTTTAATTAATCTAATTTGGCTTATTTTTCCCTTTTCAAATTTTATCAAGGAAGAGAGATATTCTCAAGCCGTTAAAAACTTGGAGTTTGACAGACATCTTGGCGCATATACACTTGGTCAGTATGGCAATTGGAAGCGGTTGTCCAACTATATTACAAAGGATGTCATTGAACGTATCGGTATGTGCTTCTAGTATTTTGTTTTTCTTTTAGAGTCCGCCACGCGCCTTCCCCCAAAAACATTTTGGGGTTTGAAGTGGATGTGGGTTGCCTAATTTGTATCTCTTTTTATCAGAAAAGGGAAAAAAATAATTCTTTATCAGAGAAAAGGGGTTACAGTTGGTTTCTTGGCCCAAAAATTCAATATAGCAATTCTCTTGTGCAAGAAATCAATTTTTAGTATGGAAAGGCTGTTATAAAGCATTTCTCGACATAATTTTTAGAAACATAAATTCAACTAGCCTTTAGAAAGGCTGGTGGGAATGCTCTTACATTCTATTTGAACTAAACTACAGGTTTCAGTTGCTTAAATGTCCTAGCGTGTTTCTACATTATCTGTTAATGTCTAGTGGCTTCTTCTGCATGCAGAACCCATTGGCGGAGAAATTACAGTTGTGTCTGAATCTGATGGCAATGGGAATGTTCCGACAACATCAATGGAGAAGGCCCTGGCCGAGCAGCTGAGGGAAAGTGATTTCTCAAGGCAAGTTGAAAAATTGCCCAGGAAAGGTTGTTATTATACGCCAATCCCTCGTATCATCAAGCAAAAGGGAATTCAAGGGCAGCAGCTTACTTCTATGAACCTTGATAAGGTATAAATAAAACTTTGATCACGAACTCCACATCTAATATTATTCTTTTCAACACCTTACTCTACCTCCAAACTTTTTTGGGTTCCTGATACATGTACTTCATCTTGTCAGACACAATTGCTGGAAAGCATACTGATGAGAGACTATGGAGGTTCAGAAGACCTAATTCTCGGAGAAATTCAATTTGCATTTATTGCATTTGTGGTATGATTGGACTATAAGAATTTCTTTTAGTGCTATATGCTTTTTTTTTTCTTTTTTCCTTTTCTTTTCTTTTGCATTCTTACACTTCAGAAAATGGTTACATTCATATGATATTTGACAATGTTGCAGATGGGGCAATCTCTTGAAGGATTTTTTCAGTGGAAATCACTTGTTAGCCTTTTTCTGGGTTGCATAGAAGCTGTAAGTGTTTATTTATTAACTAGCTCTTCGTTACTCTCTATGATTGTACACATTTTCTAAGCCTTTTCCCTACCAGCTCTTTATCAGTTTCCAAAATCTTTCTCAGATATTTTCGTATGCATGCATTAGACTAACAATTCTAGGTTCTTGATCAAATATCCTGTTTTAAACTTTTATATGCGTCTATTCCCCTGCAGCCTCTTCATACCAGAAGTAAGCTATTTACCAAGGTAATGTTCTGTTCTGTATCCTTATCTTAATTAGTCCATGTCTTTGTTACACATTCGTTTTTATTTGTTAAAATCGCCATTTTCTTTTAAATCTAGTGACTTGATTTGATTATAATGGATTGCAGTTTGTTGGAGTTATCTATCATCAGCTGAAGTATGGATTTCAGAAAGAGCGCACAGATGGTGCCGGCTCAAATAAAGGTGCATTGGTTCTGTTAGACGAGCCTTGGTTATCGACTGATAGCTTTTTGCACCATCTTTGTAAGGTATTGTTCTGAAGTCACCGAATCATCATTTGTGCCCGAAAGTTGATCTATGCCTTGGTTGTTTATTTCTGTTCTTGAACTTACTACCTAAAGTGACCCACTTCAATGACATACATCAGCATAAAACTGAGGATGTCAAAGTAATGTGCTGACATCAATAATTCTATAGTATTTTGACTATGTTGTTAATGTTGCAGGATTTCTTTTCGCTGGTGCTAGAAGCTCCAATGGTGGATGGAGATCTTTTATCGTGGGTTAGTTATCTAACCTTTTGCTAAATCTTGCTTCCAAACTTGTTAATAAATTTTTGTCTATGATTAAGAATAGAAATGTGTGTGGTGCGTTAAATCTTAGAGTTACCACTGCTAATAATGATATGCGTATACAATTTCATGTGAACTCTGTCTAACAAAAAGTAAGTTGGTTTAGGAATTGCGGTATTCTGTTGTGAGCATTAATTTTTAATCTTTCCTCGAGTACTTGAGTTAACAGAATATTCTTCAGCTGTTGCATCACAATTATTCACATGGACGAACTTGAAATGAGTTCACTGTTGGTCAATCCTTGGATGAGAATGCAAATATACGTGCATGTTCTTTTTGGTGCCAATTGAATTATAAATTCATGTGCTTTGAATTCTTTTTTTTTCCCAAAATCTTATGAGAGTTGTAATATGATAGAAGATCATGCTTTCCTGGAGGGATTAGTTCAAACCTTCCCTTTTTGTTCTTTTCATTTTCTGTAGACGAGGAAAATGAAAGAGATGCTTGAGGACACTCTCGGGTGGGACTTCCAGCAGAGAACTACAGGAGTGCACTTCGATGACGATGATGAGGTATGCAAAACCCTGCTTTCAACATTTCCTTCTTTTTCAGCTATTCAATTTAAATTACATAAAACAGTAAAATATTTACACTTCTGCAGTATGCTCCGGTGGTTGTTGAGATGTCATATGATTGATGAAGGCCTTGCTTGCTGATTAAATGTGATAGAATCTGCTGATCTTGTTATTGGTCCTTGATAGAAGAATTGAGAGAAAAAGCGTCCAAATTGAGCTTATATGTACCACGAAAGACATCTTTATGTACATATGAAGTGATGAGGCTTGTATATATGAGTTTAAGCTTGTAAGGGGTTGATAATGACCCTGATTCCACTTTTAAACTAGTTAAAATTTTCCAGACTTCGATTTCTGCCATGTCTTTCGAGTTCAGAAACATGCTTGTAATTAATACCTAAAGCACAACTCATCCTGGAGGTTAGAACATAATTTTCTTTTTTCCTAATGTTTACATGCGTATGAGTTCTTCTTTTCTTAATTTCTCTCTGTATGGTAGTTATATGGGATACCGTACAAGGAATCCCAGGAGCTGCCTTAAGATAATCTGCTACCCCACAACATAATTTTCCAGATTTTGCGATGCAACAGAATTTTCCAGATTTTGCAACGTGTTGGAAAGTTATTATGATGTTGGCATCATCTGGACCACATATGTGGAAGTCGTCGTTTTAAGATAGTCCCCTCCATACCCAATGAAATTTTGTTTCGTGATTGTTGTCCTGGTTGCATGTTTATGTGTACATGATGCGTCACTTTTCGTGTTAAAAAATCCTTGCCGATTCTTATTTGTGAAATTGCTGAAAGAACTCTACCACATTCAATCGTTACGGCTACACATCCCAAAGGAAGAGAAAAAAGAATGGAAAGGATTGCAGAGGTTGCATTTTTACGATTTCGGATGTAAACAACACCTCGCGGGGTTATCCTTAGAAACTGTTTTTCGTGAATGCTATTATTAGTTTGTACCTTCTAAAGAACATATTAAGGTTTTGCTTGTCTGTAACCTTTAAATAGATAATATAGCCTTTATCGATGTAAGAAAAAAATTACGTGGTCCTAACTTAAATATTTCTAGTTTTTTAAGAAATAATAATAATAATTTAAAAAAATCATCTTATACGTAAAAAACTTACAACTAAATAAGCCAGACAAGTTTCACAATCAAAGTTTCGAACTTTACGAAACCAACAGAATGTGTCAGAGGTTGTTATGTTCCCGCCTTTTCTCGCTGCTAACAAAACCACACAAACCGCTTCTCTGCTCTACAAATCTGCTCAATAATTGCCATTTCCCCATTTACCAAGGTCTGTTTTTTTCCCCCCTTAACCTCCCCGAATCTTAGTTCGTGTTCTTATTTTTTGCTTATTTTTTTTTATATTTTGAACAATCTGTTGTCCAATTTATATGTTCATTTTCAAGTATATGCATGTTTGTGGAAGATATATGGGCATTTGGCCAATATATTCGCTATCAATAAGCATGGGTTAAATGTACACCAAGTGTTTGTGGAAAGTCCACATAGGATATTGAGGGTTTGTTTGGTTCAAGCTTTAAGCTGGATTACATCTTTTTAAGGAAAAAAGCAGATAAGCTTGAGTTTCAAAGCTACAACCAAACAAGTAATGAGCATTGATTCCTTGAAATTACGTCAAATGAACCCTGATACGATTATGATGTTAGAAAAGAAAGCCTGTGAAAATTAATTTATTTGTGGAAAATGAGTCCTTTTTCCGAGCTCTTTTATATATCCCAGCCAACTTCCTTTTAAGCTGAAAATTGGCTTAGCTGCATTTGAATGGAAAGAAAAAAAAAATCCATTTGCGTGACTGTATTCTGTCGTAACTTTTTCTTGGTCTTTCCTTTAAAAACCCTATGCTGGTAAGCACGGTTATGAACAACGAAAAAACCTTGTCATAATATAAGTTTTGACAATAGATACACAAAATTATGGGAAATTGCAATTTTGTTAATCTTCGAGTTTCTTCCATTTATTTTGTCTTTTGCTAGTAATTTGGGTGTGTAGCTATGCAAAAATTTGATCTTACGTTCCCCCTCTAGTATACTATAAAAATTTCATTTTTTCGTCGGACTTAAGATTTTTTTATTTAAAAATCACCTTGCAGCTTTGCGATTATATTCTAGACGCAGAGTCTCAGACTATGATCTCTTTGGGAAAGGAAGACCAGGAGATGAGAATTTCAGAAAAGCATGGCAGAGAAAGGATGATGATGATGACGAGGATTGTCTCTGGACAGGAAGTGAAGATGAAAGCGATAGCGAACATAAGCGAAATCGCCTCGAAGAAGAGATCAGGAAAGTAAAACGAGAAGCTAAAGAGCACGCGGACCTCATTGATGGGGATGATAGTGATGAGTTACATAGCATTTGGTCTGATGATGATGAGGAAAAGAATTTATGGACCGGTGAAGAAGGGGATGACGATGACGATATTCCAACAGAAGCCTACCCAAACGAAAAGAGTGATGCATATATCGACAAGTTATTCGAATTTGAGGAGAAACCGAAATACCGAACTATATCTGAGCTTTTGAACGAGGAGAACGAACCGGAGGAATTGTCCCCTGGAAAGCAAGCAAGGAAACTAGCGGTTGAAAATGCTTTGAAGAAATTAAAAAAGGGTCCCGATGGGCGTTATATTAATGTTTGGGAGGTCATGAGTGATTTAGACATTATAATAGGTGCTTTCGAGAATATCATTTCGGGCCCTGAATATGCTGAGCTCAGGCAGGGAGGGCCTAAGAAACTGAATATGGAGTTTTTTAAGGATATACAAAGGCGCATGCGAGACCCTAATTACAAGTTCTCGCCCGAGTTGAAGTTGAAACCTAAAAGCAAGTTGGTTCCTAAAAAGAAATGGCAGAAGACTCAGGCTCGGCGTAGGAAAGCACAGAAGCGCTAAGCTGTCATGTTTTTTGTTCTTTGCACCTTTGCATTAATGCTATGTTTAGCACATCTGCGCAAGGGTTTGTGGTTTTGTAGTAGAATTACGAATGTAGAATTGTATTCTTGTGGGCGCGGTCACAAGTTTTATCTGACTTACGATGTTATGGATTTACATATTTCTCAATTTTTGGCTCAAACTTTTTAATTTTGATTTGTGTCTATATTAGGTGTGGCTCAGAGTCAAGTAGCTCAAGCTTGTCTCGACAATTGCTTAACTTTAGTTCGACTTGAGTGCCAAAGGACTTGATTTCTAGTTCATTTTTACATTTAACTTGAAAATTCTCTTTTTTGTCTGAGTCCAGTTCGAGCTTACCCTTAAACTCAACCTCAATTAGAGTTTTTTTGAATTGAGTCGAGTCAACCTCAATTAGAACTTCTTCGAATTAAGTCGAATTTAAATGTCTAATACTTGACTAGCTGTTAGCCCGAACACTATATTGCCTTCTGCCTTTACTTTTGTTTTCGGTGAAATTTTGAAACTTGATAACATTGTTAATAGTTTTTTATACACTTTTGTAATTGAGTACCAAATCATCATTTTAGATTAATTAAATTAACCACAAGCCCCATGAAAAAGCAGTCAGCACAACATCACATTATTGTGTGATTTTTCTACACTTTTTGTTGAGGCGGTGGGACCGTAGCTAAGAAGTAATTATTTGTTTTAAATAAATCTCAACTACTACTTTAGATCATGATCAGTATAACATTAACACTTTTTAAAATTTAAAAAGTGGTAAACATACCAAAAAGAAAATTGTTTATAGTTTTGTTGAAACGGCGATTAAGGGAAACAGCAAAGATTAAGATAAGGTTGAACCTCCACCAAATTAGTGTTGTTTATATGGGCACCACCATGGTTCACTAATTTTATGATCTCACTAAAATAAACAAAAAGCCAGAATTTAAGGAATTATTGAGGAAAAAAAGCTCCCAAGCCTGATTTGGTAGATTTTTTTTTTATGTATCACTGTATATACATCCAAAAAAAAATGACGTTTAAGAGAAAACACAAGGGTTACTACTGTAGTTAAGCTAAAGTTGGATGTATAGCTCTCACATTATCTTTCGGTATTTTGTATGCAAGGATAATTAAGTATTAGTGTCTTGTAAATAATTATAAAAATGACATTGTATTGTCATTGCGATTGCAATTTCATAAGAAATTAGCCTCGTTTGATCGTAAATGATCTGCCCACCTCAACTTGTGAGCCATACTATATCTCGTGATGATCCATGCACACGTAAATCTAATTTTTTTTTATTGTAGTAGGTAAATGTCCAAAATACCAATTAAAGAAGGAGAAGGGCTCCAACGAAGTGGATCAATTTAAATAGGCCTCATCAGTTATTGGATCAACTATAAATTAGACAAAACAAATATAATATAAAAGATTGTTGTAATTTTAAAACGTTGGGTATAATTCAAAATTGATCTTACAGTGAAAAAACGTACGTGAGATATTCCAATTTAATTGTATATTGAAACCCTTTAGTAGTGGAAACATCCAACATTCCAATGTTCATGGCATAAAGCTAAAAGCAGGTCCGGCTCTAGCACAAGGCGGGCAGCCAACTGTCCCGAATTAAAAAATTCTAGGAGGTATAATTTTTTTTATCAAGAGAGAGTGGAAAAATTGCAAAAATTACAACGGCCCAAACTTTTTTGTTCTATTGTCTGCTTATATGCTTATTTTATTTTTTTATTATTATATAATATTTTATTATTTTTGCCCATCGTGCCTAAGAGTCTCCAAAAACTATTTTTCAAAAATAGAGTTGTTGTAAAGAGTACAACATTTAACTATTACAAATTAATTTGTTCCATTTGATTGCTTAGTTATAAACTAAAATGATAGAAAATTTTAGATTTTTTTTTTAAATATAAAGCGCCTAATTATTTTTCCCATATGGTAGGACCGGGCCTGGCTAAAATCACTTTGGGAGTTGATCATTGTTAAATCAAGTAAATCTCACCTATTTAGGTTCCAAAATCTAAACAAGAATCTAATTCTATCACCATATCTTTGTAAGACCATTATTGACTTAATATAAGTCCATTCATTTTAGCGTCTAATAACTCAACACACGCTAACTTTTATTCAACTTTATAAGAAAAGAATACATTATGCTTTTTTACTATAACGTGTTTAATTAGCGTAGATTTGAAACCCAAAAATCTGAAAAAAAGAAAGCTCAAATTCTTTCTTTTTGGGCACATGCAAAACTAAAAGTTTGCTAAAGAGTTAAAGTATCTCCCATAATTTAAAAAT
>MKEJ01027071.1:0-10870 GCA_001753735.1 Embelia ribes
CCTTAATCTCCAGATTGGTGATAGGAGAACATAGAATCAAAGCTTGAGCAGGGGATATCACATGCCCATTCGAGAAGATGTTAACATCAATCGGGCCACTAGTATGGGCTGTTACGAGCAGATTCTGATAGTACCGGATGAACTCAGTCGTAACCTGGGCAGAAGAGGAGGTAAAAGATCCATCCTCTTTAGTAATCGAAGCAATGTAATTCCGTTTAGCATTTCGGTTCACAAGAGAATGAAAAATTTTAGTGCATCTGTCACTTTTTTTCAGGTAAGAGCATTTAGCGAGTTGATAGAAAAACTCCCGCTCTGCCTCCGATAAGAATGAAGCCTTTTTACGAAGATCTCGAACCGTAATTTGAAGATCATCGTTAGAAGGCTGTTCGTTCAGCTCCTTTTGAGCTCTATCAAGCAAATCACGAGCAGTCTTTGCTCTATACAAAATATGCCCGAAGTGAGAATCATTTAGCTGTTTGAGAGGCCTTTTCAAGCGTTTAAGCTTTTGGGAAAATGAAAATTGCGTTGTCCCTCTAACAGAAGCATTCCAGGAGGCTTGGATTACGGATTCAAACTTCTCATGCTTTGTCCACATGTTGTAAAATTTAAACGATTTATTTTTTGGATGAACCGGTTGGAAAAGCGAAACGATACAAGGAGAATGGTCTGAACATATCCCAGACGGAAGGAAGTATGCGTGTCCCCATAGACCAAGATGGAACCACGGACCATTCACCATTGCCCGATCAAGGTTACTCCACTTAGAGTTACAATTCCAGGTGAAGAAACAACCAGCTGAAGGCAGATCCCGAAGGCCAATTTCAAGGCAACAGTCCACAAAGTCCTTAAGAGCATGATTTGACAGAGGCACCATGCCCGCTTTTTTGGAATTACTTAAAACACTATTGAAATCACCAAGAATAATCCAAGGGCCCATCTCATGCCCCCAATGTCCACAATCTCACTCCATAAAGGCCTACGAGCCAAGACCGAATGCAATACATAAATAAAGCTAATATGGAAGGATTGAGAAGATACCTTGCATGTAGCTTTACAATGGATTGCTTGGTCTGTAAAATTATTCGATTCCAAAGCAACTTTGTCCGGATTCCACATAATCAGAATACGATTTGCAGGATGAGTATAGAAATTATCAATAGCCTTCCATCCCGGAAATTTATTTCTGACAATACGGTGAACACGTGTATGACCAATTTTCACCTCTAAAATGCCCAAAAGATCAATGTTTTGATCCCAAATGAGAGTACTAACACTCCCATGCTTCAGAGGCTTTTGAAAGCCTCTTATGTTCCAACAAGCGATCTTCATTTGGATAAAGGAAGGGCTACGCCCTTCAGTTTATCAGAAGGTTTGTTTAAGGGGCAAAAGTTTCCCTTCGAGTCCCTTCTATGTTGGGCAAATTTAATTTTATGATTAGTCTTTACTGGAGTAGGAGTAATTCGAGTCATACTCGAGGATGTGGCCAAGTGATTCCTCTTTTTGTTTCTTTGCACAACAATGAAACCATCGGGTAGATCCTGATCAGCCTCATCATGGTCTTCTGCCACTAAAGGTTGTTTATATTTACCCTGTTTGGCCATCACAAGCCTATCTTTAGCCGTTGGCAAGGCTATAATTACTTCCTCCACAGGAGGAGTTGACCCCACTGGACCCAACCTAACTAACATTGTCCACTTTGCGAGAAGAATCAGCTTTCTCAGCTGCCACCAATTGATCCCCTGAAGCTGACGCAGGAGAAGCAAAACGAATGTGGGCAGGATTGGATTTCGTTTTAACACTTGCTTCCTTACTTCCAAGCTCTGCTTGAGGGATGGTACCTTTATGGACTGAACAACTATCCATGGAGTGTCCAATGCCTTGACATTTCAAACAAAATTTGGGCAATTTTTCGTACAGAATTTTTTGATGTCTAACTTTCCCGTTTGGTAGATTTATCTCAACTGATTCCACAGTAGACTTTGATATATCCACCTCTACCAGGACTCGGGCAAAAGAAATTTGTGCCTTTGATAATTGATAAGATTACATGTGTCACTTATACGTTGTACCATATGGCGCAATATGGCTTGGAGACTCTCCTTTTAGTTTATTATATATGATATAATATATAAGTTATGGCAATATTCTAATTGGAACTTGGACATTGGATTATTCTTTTATTTTAAAAATATTTATTATTATATTGGGAACTTGGGGGCATTAATTGCTTGAAAAGGCCATGAATGCTAAATTATAATAAAATGTAATATAGTATCTTTTTGTTTCATTGTTTAAAATTTGTTATATACAATGTTTTATGTATTTTTTTAATAATTGTAATGTTATTTGATTATTTAATTTAGAATACAATGTATAGACTCCGGTTAGTTTTTGATACACAATTTGACATAAAAATAGTATGTGTTGCTTTAGTTCTTTAACGATAATGTTTAATTGAAATTGTTTTAAGAAATGAAAATAAATTGAAATTTTAATATATAAAAAATTGAATGAATGCACATTTTAAGAAAATGAAATGTATTGAAAATTTTATATGCAATAAATTGAATGACTACAATTATTATTTATAGGCCAATAAACATTTGTATTTTTTTTAATATTATAATTTTCACCCAATTATTTAAGGTTGCACTTGTGTCTCTAAGTTAGGGCACCACTATATTACATTTTATTATAATTTAGCATTCATGGCCTTTTCAAGCAATTAATGCCCCCAAGTTTCCCAATATATGCTACAATACATTTAACATTTTCAATGTATGCACCCAATTTAATATAGAGATAAATGCACCATTTGTATTTTTATTGTCTTTTCAAGTAATTAATATCCCCAAGTTCCCAATATATGCTACAATACATTTAACATTTTCAATGTATGCACCCAATTTAATATAGAGATAAATGCACCATTTGTATTTTCATCAAATTCCGCATTTAAATTTATCTTCCCATAACATGGAGATAAATGTGCCATCTATAAATGCACTATTTATATTTTCATCTATAAATACTGACACAGTCCTTGCCCCAAAATTGCACCTTTTTACATTTAGTTGATAGATATCTCAATTCCAACTTCAAAATTTTTCAAAATGAAGAAAATTTCTTGCACTGCTCTACTATGTGTTGCGGTGGCAATGGTGATATTTCTTGATGAGGCAAGCCTGACTCGGGAGGTGACTTGTGACCCGACCCAGCTGAGCCCATGCTATCCCGCGATCATATTTCCTCAATTACCGTCGAACAAATGTTGTATTAAGCTCAAGGAGCAAGAGCCTTGTTTATGTAATTACTTTAAGGACCCTAAACTCATACCCTTCTTCGGCACCACTAACTATAGGAGAATTGCTGCCAACTGTGGTGTGCCCATGTCTGGAAAATGTTAGATTTACATAAATTTTAGATTTAGACTTGGAATTGGAATATGATGATTTGTAATAAAAGGTGTTATTGTGTTGCGCCCGAATTCTATTAAACCCGGAGACGCCCGAATTCTATTAAACCCGGAGACGCGAGTCTGTTCTCTTTTTAAAAATGTCATATGTAGGTTATAGTATATTTATTTCGTTTCTGCGTATTCTGATATATGTAGTATTGTAGAATTAGAATGTGAAAGAAGTACAATAACAAAGGTATACACATAAACTCACGCGTATATTCTTATTTTGTAGGCTACTCGTACTTATTGTCACTTTAAAACACTTCTGAGAGCTAATCACCAAAAAGCCCCAAATGTCTCGTTCTTCACCTCGAGATTTGATCTATCAAACGAACTCGAATCAACTCGGACCTACAATTAAAAATGGTCTACTAAGCACGGGGGATAAAGAAAATTAATATTAATTTCACGTACCCACTAGGCATGGAAAATGAGGTAACATGAACTAGCGAAACGAGGTTCGTGGTTTACCTTAAAATGACCTCTATGCTTCGGTGATCAAGAATCTATGCTTCGTTTTCACTTCCAAGCTCTGGAGCTGGACAAATCATGCCCAAAAGCTCCAAATATTCGAATCCCGTTCCCCCTATCTCTATTTCTATTTTGGTATTAGAAAATATAAGGTAAATAGTGTTCTTTTTACGCCACTTAAAGTTAGATAAAAATCAGTTGGATAGATCCAACCACTCCAGTTGAAGTCAGATAAAAATCAGTTGGATTGGCCTATTCCATCTGTTGGATCGATCCAACTTCACCTAGATCGATCGGAACTACTGGAATTTTTGGTCCAAACTTATTGGGATGAAAACTTCCAAAAATGCTCCAAGTCACTTCAAGATACTAATGGAAGTATTTTCCAACTTTCAGATTATTATTTGAATGCTTGAAACTCATTTTACCCGACTTTATGTGTCTACTGGTAAACTCCGACACAATACCGCATTCCCCCTTTTATACTTCACGAAATCCAACTCTTGAGTCATCTAACTACTTCATGACACTCTTTTACTTCTCTACCATACTTGGCTTGCTATCCGAGTACTACCACATATACGCTAGACCTCGCTATGACATTACGTCTCATAACTATACTATAAAACAAACGTCTCCATGTTTAGTCACATTTGATACTAATGCGACATAATCTTCTTACTTCTATACTTCTATAAAAATTTAATGACTTCATATATTTCCTTCGGTAATACTTCTGTAACTCATAAATACTTTGTACACTTCATATTTCATTCTTCAATACTTCATATATTTTCTTTCTATGATAATGTAATAATAATATTATATGCTTCAATAATATTATTATAAATGCAAAAAAATTATTCAGAATTTTTGGGACATTGTATATTGAATATGTGAGAATCTATCTATGTCAACAATTAGTTTGGATTAAGGTCATGTGTATTTTGGCTTAGACACTAGTTATGTAGAATATCTCAATGGATATTTTGGGCCATATAATCTGCATATTATTGATAGTGCAAGTTGTGCTTGAATTAGTTTTGAAAGCCTATTATTTTATACTTTTTAGTTTGGGCAAGTTTTTTATTCAATTTATAAGCCCATAGCAAATATGATCAATAAATGATTCTGGTATTGATTCTGATAATATTTTGAGCATTAATTTAAGCAAATGTGATGGGGTGTATAAATGGAGGAATATGGACCTGTTGTTGGACATTCTTTTTATCTGAAAAATACTACTAATATATTGGGGTTGTTCGTGTTCTAAGAAGTGTTGCAACAATCTTTGTAACATGCTTATTTTGTAAGTCTGATTATTATATCTATATGTTGAGATCACTATCATATATCTTGTAATTGCTATTAGTAGCACAAAGTCGAGTGGTGCTCGCTAAATTGTTCACTAAGTAGATTCATCGCCATTGCTATAATTGTGAAATGGAGTCTTTGGTTGTGTATGATCTATTAGTGGATGTAATATGCGATCTTTAACTTAGTGAATTATTTACTGACTGAGCATGGTCCCATGAACGTAGTTACTAACCGAACCACATAAAAAATTCCATGTGTTCATTTATCTATTGTTCATGAATCATATTATTACTACAAGCAAGACAAAATGAACTCTATTAACTATTGTTGTAAAATATGTTGTAACAAATTGTGAAACAATAGTACATCAGATCTTTTAAGTGATATCAAAGCAAGCCACAAATACTTATTTTGTGGAGATTTTGGGATAGGTCTGAATTGTGAAACATAGATTTCTTAAAGGAAGATGGTTCTCTATCAAGACATCCTCTGCTTGATGGAACAAATTATTCATACTGGAAGACCAGAATGAGGGCTTTCACAAAGGCCATTGATGAGAAAGTTTAGAGGGTTGCTTTAACAGAATGGGTGCATCTTAGTAGTATTGATGATGAAGGTAACAAGACATTGAAATCAAAAGAATCTTGGACTGCAAAGGAAGATAAACTAGCAAATAACAACTCTAAAGCTCTTAATGCAATAATCAATAGAGTTAATGCAAATCAATTCAAATTGATCTCTACCTATTTGACAACAAAGATGCGTGAAGTATTTTTAAAACTGCACATGAAGGAATTTCCTCTGTGAAGCTATCGAAGTTTCAAATGTTCACAACCAGGTTTAAAAATCTTAGAATGCAAGAACATGAAAGCATCTCAGATTTCAATTCTCAATTGAGTGATATTGCCAATAAAGTTTTTACCTTAGAAAAGTATTTTGATTTAAAACTTGTCAGAAAAAGCGTAAGATCCTTACCAGAAAGATTTGCTTACAAAGTTGCTGCAATTGAGGAAGCTAAAGAAGTTGATTATATGCAGTTATAGGAATTGCTAGGATCATTGAGAACTTTTGAGATGAAAATAAATCAGAATAAGAAAGAAAAGAGTCTTACTTTACAAGCTGAACTGAGAAATTGAGAAGAAAGTAATGATAAATAAGATGAAGTTGAAGGATATCTAGCTCTGTTGACAAGTAACTTTAACAAAATTTTGAAGAAGATGAACAAAAGACATCATTTTGGTAACACAGAAGGTTCAAGAAAATTTCAAAACAACAAAGGGAACTTCAACAATGGGGGCTTTAAAACAAAGAATAAAGGAATTCAATGCATAAAATGTGACAGGCATGGATACATTCAAGTTGAGTGTGTAATTATATATATATATATATTTGTATAAATAAATATCGTGTCCTATATTTGACATTCAATGCATATTATTCGTTTTGTTTCGATATTACGGTTTTCCGTATGAATTTCAGAAAATCAATATCAAATTGGATAAGATAGCTACTTCGGGGGTTTTTTTGAAGGTTCATAACCAGAAAATGCATTTGGATACTGAAAGTCGAAAGCAAAAAAATTGATAAATTTATTAAGCTAGAAAAATAATGAAGCAGAGCATGTTGCCCTTTTTCTGCATACTTCAATCGATCCAACCAATAGATTGATCCATCCATCTAGCCGGAATTCAATTTTGTTCAAGGCCTAACAATTCTTGTTTGTTCCTTTCTTAAGCTTAACCAAACTCCACGACCTTGACCCTAATCCTTGTCCACCATTGCCATCAACAAAGCTAGCAGGAATAGCTCACATGTGAGCTTAAAATGGTAATGATTAAAAGTTGGTGAACTTATCCAACTTCACACTCAACCTCCATTCTTATTCCATTAGTTACCAACTAAGCTCCAACTTTAGTTCAAATCTTTGCTAAAAGAGGCATAACCTACTTGTGGCTAAGGAGGACGGATACTTGAGTTGGAATTATGGCCAAATGGGCATTCAACCTTAAAGAACAAAGTGGAAATTTTGGTCTTGAAGAAGGAACTTTTCTCTTATCACTTTTTCCAGCTTCTTCTTTTTTTCTCTTATAACTTCTTTTTGAAAAAAAAATTAAAAATCATTTTCTTCTTCTTCTCTTTCTTCTTCTTATTCTTTTTCTTCTTCTTGTTGTTGTTCTTCTTTAATTTGTAAGTTTGGGTTGAAGAAAAGAAAAGGGTTGTGTTGCATTTTAGAAGAAGGTTTCATAACTTGAAGTTATACATTTTCATTTCTTTTGTGGCAAGTATTGCAAGAGTTACTTATTTAATAATTAAAATTTCTTAATTTGAAGCTTATTTGTTATTTTAGTTAATTTCGAGATTTCTAGTAATCATTGCTTATAGTAGTTGTATTGTTAGCATAGCTTAGAGCTAGAATACTTATCATGTTCATGTTTTTATGTTTCGATTTGGTTATTGTGATGTCGATTATTAATATGTTAGGCTAATTTGTATTAAAATTGGGTTGAGTACGTATATTATGAGTTTTGATTAAACATGGGACTTGAACCACGTGAATTAGCAATTTAGTTTATTTCATTACATCATTTTAAGAGTCCTTGTTGGCTTTAATACACCACACATAAGAGATTTTCATCTTAATTTTTCATAGTAATAAATATGAATAACAAATATTTAACTGATTGATTGAGAAATTAAGTGACATTCGAAAACCTTAATCTAATTATATGGTGATTTTTAGTATGAATTAAGATGTTAACCAAATTGATTATAAAATTAAATTAATCTTGATCTTTGATTACTTTATTTGTCTTTCAGTGTTACTTTCAGCCCTGAAAATTAAATTACTAAAAGTTAGTTAGTAATAAATGCTCAAAATAAAATCAAAATTACGCACAATATTTTAAGGCCAAAGGAGATAGAGGCAAGAAGAATAAGCTTCTCAAAAATAAAATAAAATAATAATAATAAAAAATTAGTAATTAAGAATTAATTATAATTTTTTATAAGTAATTATATTGGATGTGATTTTATAGTCGAATTTTAAAGCTATTTAAAAATTAATTCTAGAAAATAAAGTCTCAAGGAAATGACTTTAATGAACCTATCACTATATTTGCATGACAATTTAAGATAAACAAATATAAAAGAAAATATTACTAGCTTGCTCTCATGTATAACTTTTTTTAATTATTATCGCTCATGTATAAATATATGCACAGAGAAATATCTTTACTTTGATTTAATTAGTTCTTTTGCCGCACCAAAAACAGCGATAAATGTAGCTAATTGAGGAATTAAATAATGATTAAGGCTATTGCATGAATATTTAAGGATTACATGAAATAATATATGTTATCAATTGAATCCTCTAAAATTTATGAAAGTTCACTAACTTGATTGGCTAAATAACAAAAGAATAATCAACAGCAAAAGAAAAGTCAAATATAGTTGATGGCAAATTAAAAAGGGAATAAAGTGATTAGAGTCATTTATTGCTAATTTAATTTTCTTTGTTACTATCAGCTGGTAGCTGAAATCAATAAGCAGTTGGGAGAACTAAATTTGTAATTTGCTCAGAATTTTTCCCTATAAATTCGGCACCAAACCTCTCACAAAATAGAATCCTTCGCAAAAAATAAAAATAAAAAAATACCCTTACCTCAAAAATATATATATACATAGATGGCAAAAACAATGTATATCTCCCTTGTGTTTTTCACCCTAGTTGCTCTAGGCCTGGCAGCCCGTCCACCCGCTCAGGCTCCCGTGTCGACGTGCGATCCAGCGGACATGAGCCATAGGTTGGCTCCATGCATGGACGCGATCATGTCTCCAGCTTTGCCCTCTCCGAAGTGTTGCACCACATACAAAGGGTTGAGGCCCTGCATGTGTGTTTACTTGCATAGCCACCCCGAGGCGAAGCAATACCTTAACGATCCCACCGTTAAGAAGATCACAGGTACTTGCAGTGTTGATTTAGTCAGTTGTTAGAGTGGTCGAAATGTTTGAAAGGCTTTCGAAAATGGAACAAAAAGAATTGGAGTATGAGTGTTAGAAGATGGTTATGTTCTCGTGAGTATATGATGATATGTTAATTAAGTATTAAATAAGAATTATGTTCATGCTTGGTTATTATAGTGTGTCATTATGTTCTTTCTCTATCTTTATCTGCCAATGGTGTGAAAAAAGAAAAAAGTTATGCATTTAGGCTTAACTTTATGTTAGAATTTCCAAGAATAATTACATGTTCGAAATTACATGACAATGTGATTAATTACATAATTCTTTTCTTCTAAAATTGATGGATAAAAAATTTATACTTTAAATAGAAATAGAAAAATAATTATGGGTACCCCTATCACTGTAAGCTCTTATTAAACTCACTAGTTTACTATATTTTAGATCAAGATTACAGATAAACTCACCAATTTACTAATTTACACGAAGATTTGTCTTAAAATCACCACCAAAAACACCTTTAGATTTTTCATTCCACATCTCTCTAAATTTTTTCTTTAAAATCCTTCAAATAAACCCCTTTACAATTTGTACGTTTGGGTCTTACAAAAGTAATAATTAATTATCTAATAACCTAATGCATTTGTTAGACAAGTATACATAAGTTACATTATGAAGCCTAGCCAAATAAAAAATTTAGACCAGTCAAATATAAAATGCTAAAACCGGTATCGATCATCCAGATCATCATCATCATCATAATTATAATAATAATAATAATTATTATTATTTTATTTATTTTTATTTTTTATTTTTTTGCGGCCAAGCCTTTTTATTTCCAATTTCTTCTCAATGTCCGAGTGCATTCGGATTTTCAGTTAATCAAATTTTCATTTAATATCCCAACAATAGATTATGAGATTTTGACGTTTTCTGATTTTTAGGTGCGTTGCCATCTGTTTTTGTTGTATTTATGCAGAAATACCATCCACAAATCACATAAATCCAATACGAAAACATTAATGCTAGTTGAACGACTTGGCAAAAAACATGCTAGCATAGTTTCGTAGTATAATTAATTAAATATCATGCAAAATATATTTCTTTGAATTAGGTTTTACTTTTTATTATGAACATCGAGAGTTTTGGCTGTGTTAAGGGTTCTAAGTTTGAAAACGTACGTGTCTTGTGTATTTTAAATGTAAATAGTTGCTTGGTTAAGAAGTGGAATATATTAGATTTAATTTATTATGAATAATTAATGTGGAGAAATAGATAAGTGAAAGGTATACGTTGTTCTTCAATTATATGTAATATGGCAAATGCAATGTCACCGCAATCGATCCAAAAGACAAAACTTTATAAAAGAAAATGATAAGGGACCCGTGGTAGGTTTGATGGGTTATTCATCCGCTATTATTATTGCATATGCTGGAACCTAATCGCCTCGAGCAATGCAAAATAGCGTATGAATAGCCATTCCATAGTTACCGAATTTCAAAGTGGAAGCGAAATTCGTCACGAGCAACAGAAGCGGGAAATGCGGTCCAAAAATAAAAGGAAATAAACAATTGTAGAACTTATCGGATACGATTGTAAAGCGTGTAGGAAATATAGAGAAAACGTATGTGATTTTTTAATCTAATATTGAAAAATATTTTT
>MKEJ01027077.1:0-14635 GCA_001753735.1 Embelia ribes
AATTGCTTATTAATATTATTTTTTTAATATTATTGAGTACGAGACAATAACTAGAAATAATCTTCACAACAAATTGATAGCCAGAAATTTACAATTAAATCATGAGAAGTGTTCTTATATAATTTCCCGGCAGAAGTGGCCGCTCGATAGACCAAATAGTGAAAAATAGTCTGCGAAGTGATGATCTTTCCCTCGCTTATATTATTTTATTATTTGTGAATATTCCATCATTTAATTTATAATACAAACTTTGTAGAGTTGATTTGTATATTAATTACTATTTAATTTACCATTCTTAGTCAAACAAGGCCCTTTTGAGTAACGGGCAAATCAGTGCTTTACTCTTGAGGCCCAATGGCGACAGCCCAAATTATATCGAGCTTGGAAGAAATGCCCGAGTGGTGCCTTTAAGATTTAAAATAAAAAATTAAAATGCAGCTTTTAAAAAATATGCATTTTAGAATTCTTTTCAAATGTCCTTAATTCATTCTCGTCGCAGCATGATTACAAGAAATGCTTCTTATATATTTTTTGGGAATCTTTTAATTAATATTTTTGTGATATTTTATACTTTCTTATGAGTTCATGGATTAGATTTGGAGCAGAATAACGGGGGAAAGGAATCATTTAAATAGATTAAATTATCAATTGTCTCCATCCACAACTAATTAGCCACATTTTTAGATTGAGATATTAAAAAATAATTGAACATTTTTATTTTGGGTATACTTCAATCATTATAAAATTTAGTGAATTAACCATTATTGTCATTTCTTGTTTATTATGGCTAAATCTACTTAAAAATTAATAGGAAAAAACTTGGTTGTTTGTCATCAATTTAAATTTAAAATTGTATAAAACTGTGTGTCAAATTAAATCATACAATTATTCTTAAACGGACAAAGTTATAGGTTGGAACTGTGTCAGCTCTTGATGGCTCCAGCGGGACTCACAAATATTTGAGATCAAAAACTATCTAGGTTAAGTCATGTAGATATAGTTATCGAGTGAACTTCTTAATGGATAGTTCTCAAGTTGAAGCGAACATGTCTGAGTGCCAACTAACCCTATAAATGTACAACTATCTTATTTATTTATTTTTAAATTAGATTCTGTTTATTCATATTTTTTTTTTATTTGGATTGAGACTATATACATATATGTATGTAAAAAATTACTATATACACTTACTTATTAGTTGGTACGTAAAAGAGAGACCACTGATATTGCTATATAAAACTCCGAATGTATAATATCTCTCTTATGTGTAAATAATTTATTTCTTACGTATCCAATGATGAATTTACAGTATAATTTTTTTTTTACATATTTGTATGTATAAAATATTTATCCTTTCTATTTTGGGCATCGGAAAAATTATTCATTTCTATTTTGGGTAATTATTACAAAATTGAAAGCAATATCAAAATTGTATTTTCATAAATTTAGGGATAGTAATAGAACAAAAGTTTATAAGTATTATTCTGGTAAGTTACATTAAATTCAATTTTAGAGTATATTTTTTTATTTTATGTTAATTTTTATGTCTGATCAAATTCGACAATTATTTGAAAACGGAAGGAGTATCATCCCTTTGGCTTTATGAAACTACGTATGAGATAGTTAATAGCATTGGGCATGCATTCATGACGGATATTTAACGTAGGAAACCACCTCAATATAAGAATTATTTTATGGGAAATTATTCAATTTTGTTTTACAAAATTACTATGTTTTAAAAACAAATCATTAAAACTGAGAAAATATTTACTATAATTATTATTTTTTAACTAAAACTACTTGTAGTAATTTTTTCTCAATTTATAATATTTTGTCATGAAATTAAAGTAATTCATGTATATTGCAACGAAAAAAAAATTTCTTGTATTGAGAGAACTCCCAATACAATGACCTAAACAAACCCTAAACCTCTTAGTCAAGCAAGTCACCACCTACTCGCTCATTGCTCCCGATGTCTACCACGTTCATGTCCATGGCAAACTACGACAAGAAGAGCATGAACATCCTACTCCGCAAGTTGTCATTCTTCGGATGGAAATTTAGTTCACTTATCAGCTTCTTAACACCTCGAGTCAATCGGCTTAGAATTGTCGATACTTAGCTACACCAATCCTATTTATTTCTACCAATATGGGGTTTAATGGGTGTGTGTCACATAAAGCTTTAGTGTATACCCATTGTGTCACCCCGATTTATGGACTTGAGACATCAAGAATCTCATTTTAAAAGTCTGTGACTGTCAATTTGCTACTATTCACCTATGATTTAGGTTATTCATCATATCGGTACCTCTATCGTAATTTCTAATTCGTCCAAATATATATTCGATTGTGTTTTTTGATGAGTCTAATTCTCAAAAGATAATTTACTCGTGATAACAATGTGTTGAATTTTTAAACACTCGACGACAATCTCTTCCGTTGTCTTGGTTGCATGTTAGTCACTTATCCATCCTTAAAATTGACATAAGCTAAATCAATGGTCTACAAATGTGTTCTTCTTGGCTATTGGTTTGATACATTATTTTCGAAAAAAATATTGATATTTGAAAAACAACCCTCCCCCCTGCCATCCTTAGCAAGTTCCAACATCATCTGATTCGATCTTAAACCTTTGCATCTCAAATAACTCTTTAACCAACCATCCTTTTCTTGCCTTAGTGGTCCCCTACAATCATCTCATTCCCTTAACCTGCTAATAATTCCCATACCCACTCCCCTTTGTCAACAAACACCATTCCAATGGCAAACCTAGTGCATTATTAGACCCACCTCACCTCCGCTAGCTCAAGTGCAACTTTGCTCATCTTTTGAGCTGCTACCTGGTAGGAACACGCACCCTCCCCTTCCCCCGTCTTAGTGGCCACTCCATTCCTACTTGAGGCTACTTACCTTGTCTCATGTGAATATTACTCGTTCTCGGCACAGCATTAGTACTCTTAAGCAATTCACAGATGATACCATTAGTTGACCTTTACCATATACTTTTTAATCAAGTATGAGGCGATAAAGTCTAAAGATGATAGGTTCTAAATCATATGTAACTGTGATGTTATAAAGAATTCTAAATGGTGTACTGCCATAAATGAAAACTTTATGACTTCCATTCATAATGGAATGCAAATTTAGATACTTGCTCACAACAACAATTGTAATTAATTGGTTTAAGATCAAAAGAAGTGGTAAATGCTTAGTTGATTGTTACAAGGTGCAATTTGTAACTAAGATAATTCACCAGCTGGAGAGAGCTTTGACAATGGTGAAACCAATTCGATGGTGATGGAATTAGTACTTTAAGAGTGGTTTGTATCTCTTGTTGTATCATAAACTGGCTTACTCCTAGCTTTATGTGAATAGTGTGTTCCTCAATGGTAAATTAAATGAAGATGTTTATACGGAATGACCATCGGGATTTTGTTCATACATGAATGTTATACCATGTTTTTATGTTTCAACAGTCTTTTTATGGACTAAAATTGCTTATACCCCCATTGTGATATTTGTATTTAAGCCAATTCTTGTTTTCCATTGGCTATTAGACTCAAAAGTTAAGTCCTTAACTTTCGTCTCTATTAATGTTTATAGTTATTTTTATGCCATGCTTTACAGGGACATTATTGATGTTACCAGTATTTACTGTACAATTTTTTCTCACTTACAAGCTACTTTTGCATCAAGAATTTTGGGGGTTTTGCATATTTATGGGTATTAGTATTGCACGTACTCTAGATGTCTTCTCTTATCACAACACCATTATATTCATGACGTATTCTGCTTACTGTTCCAAATCCGCATGAAATCCAACTTTCTAAATGTACCTTTCAGATTTGGTAGGTTCATCAGTTTAGGTAGCCGCTTTGCCTGATGTAGGATGCTCATTATCGATAAGAGTTAATGCTTACAATAGGAAAAACACAGTAGATTATTAGTAAATTATATGTACTGAAAGTATAGACCTACTCATGTTCTAATTAAATTACATGATTCTAGTGATTTAAATCGCGTTTGGATTAGATCCTCTCATGAGATGGTTGGAACCATGTTCAGATTATTCAAATGGTCTATGGACTTTTCGCTAACTAGGGAGTCTTCTATAGCTCCAGTTTGGCTTAGACTTCCTCTACTCCCTCTTAATTTTTGTATTTTATTATATCTAAAAGCAATTACATAATGTATTGGAAAATTTCTAACTGCTAATGTTCCAACTCTAACACATGCTCGCCCAGCTTATGCTAGGATTTATGTAGAGGTAGATCTTTTAAAAGTTATGGAAACTCAAATATGGATTGGCCAGTCAATGGAGGAAGGCTTTTGGCACGCTATTGTGTAACACCCCAAAAAGTGAAAGAAGTATTTCAAGAGGAAAAACAGTCAACTTATTAGCACAAATAGCCGACTTTCATAATCAGTTGACTGATTTAGTGTATCAGACACGTGTTTTGATAGAAAACTGGACAAGTATCCAGCCACATATCAACTTCTCTAAAACTGATAAAATAACAGAATAGCCACGAAATTCCTTATACAATTCGGTTCTCAAAAACATTCCTATTATTCTCATTCACCTCATTGTCACCTTCTGAAAAAGACATAAAAGGGAGACTTAAAGAAAATCATGAAAGTAGATAAAAGTTTAATTAAGTTTGAGTGTTATTGAGCCTAAACAAGCTCCCACGATTCTCATACCATCATAATTTTCAAGCATGAGTAAAAATATTTCCTCTTCCCTCTAAACATTTTCAAAGCAAAACCCACAAACAACCCAAGTAAAGGATGAATTATCAAATTTTAGAACAAATTACGAAGTTTGGACTTGAAAGCTTGAAAGGAAACTCTCAAATTTAGACTCTGAAATTGAATGGACCTTGCATGGCTGAATATGGGAGTTTTAAGGATGAATTAGAGGTAAGGTACTTTTTAAGTCCTAAAACTTCAAGTTTCAATTTTGGACAAGACAAATCATTACACTTATTTCCCCTATTAGTCGACTTATTCGGTCGGGCAATTGAGAATGACTTGCATGCACCTAATTTTTTATGTAAAATACAATTTCGACCACAGGATTTTGAAAAAATATTGAAGGCACTGCAACACCAACTTTGCCTAGCAACCTCAAACATTCATTTCGTGAACAAATTTGGCAATAGAACCTTAAATACCACTGCATTTGAGGGACAAGCAAAGGAATTTGGTGATAGTAGTATTGTATGTTGATGAAACCACCTCTTTATAACCCTTGAAATTGAGATTTAGGAAACACACTCATCATAAATTATTAAAACCTAGCATTTTTTTGGGAACAAAGCAAATCAGCCAACTGATTTGCTCTATCAGTCGACTGACTTCAGTAGACAAACTTTGAAATTGAGTTGGAAGTGATTGTTTTTCAGTTTCAAGCCCCTTTTGGCCCTCTAACCAAATAAGGGTAGGTGAAGACATGGTTATGGTAGTTTTGCATGTGAGTTGAGTATTTTAGCACATTTTTCAACAATAATTGAGGTCCAGTTACGTCATTCCCTAAGTAAATTTAGTGCCCTTTGAGATTCCAATCTATTTAGAGTAATTTTTGGAAAAATAAGATATTGAAATACTTGATGATAAACAATGACCCTTTAAGTATATAAATTGTGAAAAACATTCTAAGTTAAGCAAGAAGAACTGTTATACTATTGCATGACATTTATAAAGCATATTGTTTTAGTAATAAGCTAATTGTGGTTTGCACTTGTAAGGATTGTAAGGCATTATGAGAGCTTTATTAAAAATAAGAAAGACTGAAATAATGATGTGTAACCTCCCCCACCTCCCCCTCCTTTATGGACCTGTGACACCATTAAGATTAGGCAAGGTACAAATAATTATAAGGACTTTAGTAGAAGATAACTTGTAGTATAAGTAATAACCTAACTTAAGTGAAAAATCAAGATGTCTTCGGAATTCAAAAAAAAATATCCCGATCCTGACAATTCGAAGAAAGACTATGATGATTGTAATCCTCCCTTGAACGAGTACAAATATAAGAGGATGAGTAGTAACCTTGCGAGAAGTGGAGATAACTTGCGAACAATTACGTGTGGAGACTCAAGTGACAAATTTTTTGGATGGATGAATGAACTTAGATTGCGAGCGTTTACGTGTGGAGCCTTAGACGACAACCTTTGTACTTTTAAAAAAGTTTTGAAATTTTGATTGGTAGGAGAATACACGAAAAACCGAAAAATGGAAACTACGAGGACACTTAATAATGAGGGTGATTACACTGGAATAAGAAATCACCACGAAGCGTGAAACATGACATAGACTAGACATGGGGGAGACCACTTCTTATTTACAATACTTGACCAAAATGGAGATTGGTGTACCTTAACATATCTCCAATAATTGAATAATAAGAGTAGAGTGTGGAAGGACGATTTGGACCCTAGTGTATATAAATCACCATGATGTTAGAGTATAAGTATTATAAGAAATAGAGTCAGACATACGTAAGAAATAAACATTAAGTCTATGCATTAAGCGTACATATGGACGCGATAATTTTTTGTGTATAAGTAAGGGAAATATACAGTGAATTGTAATAAGCAACTCAATCAGTGTAAATAATGGTGTATCGTTAACTGTGCAAATCATACAAACGATGAACTCGAAGAACAAATTTGAAATACATGAAGGTGTAACGTATGAATATTAGGAAGATGTAAGGATATGACGTAATCACTTTTGAAGTTGTGTCGTATAAATGTAAGAATATGTGTTAGGGAAATGCGAGGTGGCATTTTGAGAATACATAATGCTTGTGAGAAAAATCTGGCATTTTGTGAAAAATAAATTATAGGTCATACGGTCCGTTTTTTGGAACTAAAATATAAGGTGCATTCAGCACATTGTATCGGAGAGGGGGACAAACCCTCGTTTAATTACCGCTTAAGTCTCTTGCAAGACTTCGAGTATGGTAGAGTACCTCTTTTTAAAATATTTATGCATAAAATCTTGGGATACGTATTACTAAGTTATTATGAAGTTTTTTCTCCAATACGTCATTCAAGGGCCCAATGCATCTAAGCGTAGTTAATATTATAGATTTGGTGTAAAGACGTATAATACGGTGTGAAGACAAGCGAAGTGATGTGATGATATAAGATATGGCATAAGATAATAAATTTTTCTAATGATGTATTTTATCAACTGTTTGGTAACTATGTCGCTTTTTTGTGTTTTTTTTTCAGGTTTCATTTTGAATCGATAAGTTTGCTACATTTACTTAGGAAATGTCCTAACTATCTGCTATGTTTTGTTGTTTGGAAACCAAGCAGATAAAGGAATAAGTATTTAGTTCGTTCATCATCACACAACTAAGAAGAGTCGGTAGATGTGTCAGAAAAGAGTAAATAATGTAAGTGAAGGATCCGTGGGAGAAGTTGGTACGATATTTTATGTGATTAGTTATGATGAGACGGGAGGCACAACCAGCCATAGTTTTATTTATCTTTATGTTTTGTAGAATGTTGAAGACATAACTAGTAAACATAAGTGACAGTAGTTATACTTTCTTTAAATGAAATCTATATTAACTTTTAGTACTTTTTATGTGTAAAGTATGAAATTAGTTAAATTCCTCCTTTAATTTTGGTGATGTACTACATATAGATCACGTACGGGGTCGCTCGGAATCCGGGGTGTGACATATTGAATATAAGAGATTTCCTAAATTATGCACAAATTGTTGCTTACAATGCCATGAAAACTTTGAGTGCAGAAAAGGTCAAGTTGATCATTACTCATTCAATGTGAATTCCAGGCCTAAGGATAATTTGCAGTTTGAAGAAAATGCTTATAAGGCTAGCTTTAAATCTAAAGTTTTTGTTCCTAAGGAAATTAGTGTTAGGCATCTGGCTATATCTATTGGTAGTAAGGGTGTTATTTCATAATTGGTTTATAATCCTTTATTTAAAGCTCTTGTGAAGCCTTCTTCCAAATAAAGAAAAAAAATAGTACTGGAAGGGAAACTAAGTGATACTAAGATGCCAAAAAATAAGAAGTATGGAGACACTGGGAAAGCTAATTAGGATTCTTCCAATTCTTGGCATTCGGTTAAGAAAAGTAATTGAAATTTTTTTTTCTCAAATGTCTAGTAAATTTCCTGCTGATGTGGGAAATTCAAGTCATAGTAGGTTTAATGAGGGAAAATCAGTGACAAATTATTAAGACTTGAATAATACAGCCATCATCAAAGAGAAAAGAAGAGAAGATGATTGTAAGATTTTAGATACTTTTTCAATTCCTAAAGGTGATAACAATGATTAGGAAGAGCCCAAGGGCAATAAAAGTTATGTGCAAAGAACACCACTACGGAGAAGGGCACTTGTGAAAATCTCAATCCCAATCTTGTTGGTGTGGAGGTGGCCAACATTTGTTCAGAAAATAGTTATGATGTAGTTTTGAATAATTCTAATGATGCTGCTTCTCCTAATAAAATGGAGCACAATTCTCATAATTCTGTTATAACTTCTACTAAAAGGAAAAAGAAGAAGAAAAAAAACGTCAGAGAGATTGCTCATGAGAAGGCAGTTTTTCATCCTATGGCTTTTTCTTCTTCTTATCAAGAGGATATGGTCCCTTTTTAATAACACTATTGAGAGATTAATGGGAAATTTCCACCTATACTCCTTATAAAATGGAGAATAATTCAGTTGACTGATTTGTTCCATGTTGTATTAAACGTAACTTATAAAGGTTTGTGTCAAGAGTCTTACCTTTTAGGTGATGTCTCAGTTGGAGCACTGCCGTGATATTATCTAAAGTTATCTTATCTTGATTCCTATGTCGAACGGTTGGGGCTCACTCGGTTTCTCTCTATTTTCCCCCTTCTTTTCTCTAATTTTCAATTCTCTTACTTCATTCACACACATTCACACATACACTTGAATGACTAGGTAGGGTGGTATTTATAGGGTTTTCAATGTGGATCACGTGGTTATGGTATTGCCAATTGTCACTTTATCATTTCAACTAAAATAGTCGATTGTTTTAGGACAAATAATCGACTGATTGCCTAGCTTGCAGAATACAAATCACGTATTGAAATTCTGGGGTTTTGCCACGCATTTGGACATGTGTCATTCTCATAACACCCTACCGGCCAAATTAGTCGATATATTACTCTTTATCAGTCAACTGTTTACACAGTCAATTGATTCTCCTTTCAGTCGACTATTTAAGGATTTATAGGCTGTTATAGATCTCCACACGTAATTAGAACCTCATCCTCGATGTTCAAGGTAGTCTTTATTCTGTGGTCGGGTCTATACTACAAGGTAACTGAAGTTTCTAGCTAGTCAAAGTTTCTTACTCAATCATCATTCACTAGGTTCCTCACTCCTCGTAGTACCTAAAGGGTTTGTTAACAAGGCTATGTATCATGGTCTTCCTAATCACACGTATATGTTTATTCTCAAGTGAAATGGAATCATAAATCTTTATCTTCATGGCTTTCAGAAAAAGGGTATATACATAGCTCAGGGTAACATACGTTTGGTCATTCTGGTCAAATTCACCACGGACTCGAAGTCATAGGATTAGAGAGGGTCTATCATGTTCTGGAGCTGAGGCTGTAACCCATTATGCGTTTCTCAACTATGTTATAGTTATCTCATTTAACTCATTTCTCAACTCAGTCTTATATTTTACACCTCAATTCTCATGCACAATTCAATTTTCATATTCTACTTCTCTAGTAAATTTTGACATCTCATGACTCCCTCCTGAAGTCCCCAATATTCAGATTATCCAAATGTAGCCTCCACACGTACAACTCTTATTATTACTCAAATTCCAAAATTTTTTTATGTTACACCACCCTTTCAAAATATATGTTTACACATGCAACACAATATGTCTAAAATCACATAAATTTTTTTCTAAACCATTTAATTTTGTATGCAAACTCGAACCAACATAATTTATTAATTTTGCTTTTTTCTCAAGACTTCTAGGAAAATATTTTTCTCAAAATTTGTTATATTGCAAAATACGCATTGCACCCATTTATATAAATTTGCTACATAGAAAATCAACCACAAATATGAAAAGTAACGCTAAAATACTCAATTTCTCGTGAAAATCTCTTTTCCCCAAAATTCTAGCTAAATGTTACTTTTTTCTCTTTTTATTACCCAAAATATTTTTTTTATGCATATTTATTTTAAATTCACAAATTTCATACAGTCATCCGACAAAACAAATTTACTGTAAATACTATATCAGTTCAATGTATTACAATTGTTAATATCTCGTACTTGAAATGCTTAATTTTATGCTCAATGACTCGGTTATGATAAGGGTTCTCGGCTGTCCTTAGAAGTTTTCACCCGAAAGCGGCTTGAACCGAAGATTTCCCACTTAGACATGATAAATTCCATGTAAATTTTCATATTAAACCTACTTATACCAACATGCACGATATTTAAGGAGCATAGGTAATGGTATGATCACATCTTCGGATTAAAATTACCTCAATATAGAGCCAATAGATTGGTGAATGCGTTTTTAAGCCTCATGTTGCTCGATTTCCCTTTCCTAAGCCTTGTTTTTCATAGATTCACCTTCATTCCTCATCATATCCCTGTATATACATTTTTTGGACTGGTTTCTGTTGGTTTATGTAGAAAATTTGGTGTTATACGAGTTATAACTTAGTAGGACATATGTCAACTTTGTGTAGAATTGTATGTATTTCGAACTCTCTTTCAACTTATGTATCCAAAATTAATTTATCAAAACATGGAAGTTGTAAGCAATTGAATTCCCTTTCCAAAACTATATTGTAATAGATATTTCGATAAACATTCTAAGAATTATGCTCAAAATACTAAGACCCTGTCAAACAATAAAAAATTCAACATTTCTCCAAAGAAAAATTCTCACACAAATATTAAAATAAACTCACATTCGTTGGTCCATCAAAGTAAGTAATATATGACGATGTTGGGGGCTGGTGTACAGAGTTTCAAGAAGAATGGGTCATGAGATGATGACTTAAGTTTTTATTGTTGATCTTAGTGCAAGCTGTCATATTTCAAATGAATATGAGGGAAGTATGGATTTGATGAAGCGAATCTGGGATAGTTGATCGGGTTCCAAAGTATTTTCCGACACACCTATGTTACTGAAGGAAAAATAATCAAATCCTTTGACAAATTAAGGGTAATAAGCTATTATGTAACTATCATATGAGATATTAAGTGTGGCCATATATTATTCAGATTTAATTTTTGGCTCTAACCGAGAGGAAATTAATTTATTAATGAGAATAAAAAATTTTGCATAATTGACAATGTAAATGAATATAATGACTTTTAAGGACTCGTCCGACTAGCTTTGCTACATTTCTTAGTGTGAATGGTAGATAGTGAGTAGTTATAGGTGATGCACAGTAGTAGGTATGGGCCCTTTGCCTAGATACGGCATAAGTTTGACATATTAGAGTTGTCCATGTATATAAGTTTGAGTCAATAATGAGGGAGATGCATATTATTAGCTCCTCTAAAGTATAATTAATTGTGCTATCATTGTGGAGTAAAACTAATTTGGAAGTGTGATTATAGGAGGGCCAGAATTTGGGGCTCTATATTGTTCATCGGTTTTGGAAAAAAGTAGAAATTACTCAACTGTAATAAGCATATGATGAACAATATTAGAGCTACCAATAAACATCTAATTAACAATTGAGGTTATACAATTTTATAATTATAAGGTACAAAATATGCTTATTAAATCTGAGTATACACCACCTCTAGACATGCTTGCATTTAAGTGCTCTGTTTATATATAAAGGCATGATTATTCTTATAAAAGATCGATGTAGGATAACTGTGCAACAACATATAAACATAAGTTCACAATGGTGATGAACTTATCGATTAGTTATACTATACTTTCATTGGTTACAACATAAAGATATACTTGCATTGGTTACAATATACTTCTCCCAATCAGGGTGATACCAATATCATTTTACAGGTAAATAGGAAATATTTCAAACTTTTGTTCAAATGAGATTTTTTTATTATTATTGCTTTAGTTATACGGGAAAAGAAAGATCGATCACAAGTTATGCATTACTAGAATTTTGTACATCAATAACAAATATGATGATTCTTATAGAAATTACTTAAGGCAATATATTACAAAATTTATGTAATGCCTAAAGATGTAAATATTTTGGGATACTACAAATTTGATTGTCCGAAAAGATGAAAAGAAGAAAAGAAAGAAACAAATGTAAACAAAATAAAGTAAAGTAAAAGAACTTGTTTGCTCTTTTTTTTAGACTCAAACGCAAGATCTAGAGGTAATTAATAATACTATGAATCCTCCCTTCCTCCATCAAAGATAAGACTCGATGGATGATATGATTTTGTATCAAATATTAAGTGACTCCATTTGAATGGTGGTTCATTATGGGCAAGATAATTTATCACACATTATTGATAGAGGTTAAAAGCCGACATCCAAATATTGATTATTTTTTTGAGCTACATATTCTAGATTGACTCTTGATTGAAGTTCCAAATCAGAGGGACGCAAAAGACAAATGATTATTGAAAATCATTACGATGGAATCATTGATATGTATTGATCATATAAGGGAGAGTGTTATAAATCAATTGATATCATGGATAATCTATACATCCAACTTACTACATTAATACCTAGGGGTGGCCAAGAGCCGAGCTGAGGTACTCGAGCTCAGCTCAACTAGTTAGTATTCGATCCAAACTCGAGCCGAGCTCAAAGAGCTCATGAGCCATTTGATTTCTAGACAACCCTACCTCATTTTGATTAGTTTTTATTTAAATTTCCATCTACTCTTATGTAAAATTTTGCAAACAACACGTTTAATGTTGAAAAGTATTAAATGTTAATGACATTTTAATAATTTGAAAGTGAATTTTAAATTTGGAAAATTTAAAAATATTTATGATGGCATATTAATGCTAGTAATAATAAAGGCAAATTGAATTTTAATGAAACATATTAGTATTATTTTATGGTAAATTTTATTTATTGTATTAATCACATGACATATACATATACATATAAATATATGTATAATACTATATATTTACTTATTTTTGAGCTACTCGCGAGCCTAACGAGCCAAACTACTGTATGTTTAAGCTCAACTCACTAACACTATCAAGCTCAAAAATGAGATCGAGCTTAGCTCATTGACATTTGAGCAAAACTCGTGTCGAGCATTAATCGAGCTAAGCTCAAGCAGTTCACGAGCGGCTCAACTCATTGCTAACCCTACTAATACCCAACAACTGTTATTTCATTGACAGATGATTAACTCCTTTTCTATATAAGATAAGCTAAAAAAGATGGAAGGAATGTACCGAGACTGATAAAAAGGAAGCAGAAATAAGTTGAAAATCAGTGAGGGGTGGAATCAGTTTAGTTCCAATTACAAGTTTTATTTTATATGTTGTATTATTTTTTAATTGAAACTTTTATATATGTTATTCCAAGGTTTTTAAAATTAAAATTAAATTTTTTTTTTATGATTTCAAAAATATGAAAAATATACATTTCTTATCTTATTATTTCACTAACATTTTTACTGAGTATGTACCAGATTTTAGCCCTTCAAACTGAATATTTATCAAATATGAAAGGGATCCAAAAGTTAAGACTTGAGGCAATTAATTAGAAAGATTTTATGTCTGTCCGACGGCACGTTCGATGGCTTTGAACCGACAGACAACCTGGTGGATAAACATGTCTAGGGTTAACACTTAAACTAAAAAGTTGAAAAAATTCTAAGGCATTTTCCTTGTGTCCAATAGGTGCGTGATACACCCACTGACATTTAGCTATTAGACACTCTACTCAAGAGCACCGGACAGCTTCAGACAATGAATTTTCAGCTTTCCACTTTTACCGTTTTATATCGGATTCTCCAAGGGACAATAAACAACCTCCTCAATGTGTTTGTCTTCTCAAATCTAATTAAATATCCTCATTACACTCCATTGACATTAAAAAGCTATTATTATTCAAGAGAGAAACGCTCTAAGCCAAAAAGCTCAAAGTTCCCTTTCAATTGTTCACAAACTTGTATAAATTTTGATATCAATTTGTAAGGGTTTTATTGAGTGGGATTTACATATTAAACTTCGTTATAATCTTTGGAAATGGTTTATAAATTTCAGATTTCTTTCTTGAGTGAGTTTTTGGGTAGTTTGAGAGGTATTGTGCGTGGGTTGTGAGTAAAACCTTGAACTAGGAAACTCGGGTAGCTCAAAGGTTAGGTTTCAAGTAGTATCCAATAAAATATTTGGTTTTAGTTATGGTTAGAACCCGAAAGACTAACCAGTCCTTTAAGGTGTAAAGATTTATATTTCATACTAAAGGGAACTCAAGGCGTACAACGCTGAAGAGTGGACGTAGGGGTCCTACCGATTCGTTATCGAGAAAGATTATTATAAGACCCCAATTTTTCGCCAACACTGTAGCACTACTTAGAGTTACTGTACAATCATTTTATACTGTAATGAAGTAGTATAATGATGTAATTTTCTCATCTAAGTGCTGCAATCATGTTTTGATTA
>MKEJ01027084.1:0-16962 GCA_001753735.1 Embelia ribes
TATGTATACATATATATATTCAATGATTCGCATATATACATCTTCTCTTCGCCACGAGCTCAAAACTGGATTTGAAGAATGATTCGATCTCATCTCCGGCGACGCTCTCAAAGAATTGGAGCCTTCGCTTGCACGGAGCCGCTGCCACCCTCCGCCTCTTCCTCGGCGCTGGCGGACAGGTCAGCATCGCCGGGATCTTGTGCTCCGCCGCAGTCGGCGTTCTGCAGTTGTAGTCCTCGTTGGTGCCGTCGGATTCTGTAGTCTGAGGTGATGACGTGTCGCCGGGGAGGCGGAGCTGCGGCGGAGATTGCCGGAGTTCTAGATCGGTGGACATGTTTGTGAGTATATATATATATATATATATATGCATATAATATATACATATTATATAGTGGTGTTAGCTACACCAATGTCCCCATAGTTTTATCCAATCTTCTATTTGGTACTCATGGTTTCCAATTATAGGTGATTTATTTATTTATTTAATAGGGATGAAATGATAATAAGTTTACTAATATGATCTTATGTAATGTAACTTTTACTAATAACTATATATTCTCGTATTCGAATGAGTGACATACAAGTAAGCAAAATGAGTGATTAAATATTTCAATCACATTAACTAATTTTTTCTTAGCCAATGTGAAAAGTCAACCAAGCCTGCCAAATAGGAGCGGGGTAGTAATTATCAAGCTTTGAACTAATACATAGTATTGGTCCTTACTATAGATTTTACCAATATATGATTATTTAGGGATAAATTTGTATTTTTATATTTATTTATATCATCTTTTCTTTTTTGTTTGTCGGATATTACAGAAAAGTTTCCTTATTTAAAATATAGTCAAAATTAGCATTTATTTTTATACCCTCATTAAATAAACATTTTATAAACAGACAAAAATTTTCACATTTCCATTGAAGGGTATCTCAGTAAAGTAAATAAGAAATTAAATGTTCCGACCAATTTAATTAATATTTTCTTAATCCGAAAGAAAATTCAAATAAGCCTGTTAATTTGGGATGGAGAGAGTAATATTATTTCTATCTCCAATTTTGAGTATTTTAGGATTTTTAATATAAGAATTTTTTTTTCTAAAAGCACTATTTTAAAATTTCGAAGACCAAATCCGTTACGTTTTCAAAACATGATGATTATTGCTTTTGAAATTGAAACTATGGGAAGCGAATAGAATTTAGTTGAGCTAAGGGACCATTAGTGTAATTCACCCGTATTGGCGTGCAGCGGAAGGTATGTAACTATGGACCAGAGGCAGAGAATTATGAGGTAACATGACATCATTTATTACCTGATTTTTTTATATTAAATGAATTTTGTATTAAAATAAATGAGATTTCTTGCTTTATATATTGACATTTATTAGCTATATATATAAAGGCAAAATTAATTAATGGTTAAAAAAATTTAAAGGGCTATCATCTAATTTTGAGAAGTGAAGTCAACTGTATTGATTTGAAACTAATTACTCCTCCGTCCTTATTTGGTAACATTGTTTTCATTAAAAAGATTAAATAATGGAGCTAAAATAATAAAATAATCTTTTCTTTTTCCAATATGCCTTTCATTGAAACACTAAAGTTGCATTTGTTAATAAAAATGCATATTAAACTATATATGATATAACAGCAAACTAGTTATTTTAACTTAATGTTAATAAAGAAAATTGGACCAACGAAAGCGATTTTTTTTTTTTTGAAAAGACGAAAGTGAAATTTATTAGCTAAAAAAAAGCGAGATCACTTGGTACAATTTTGTGGTAATCATTGTAAGTAAAAAAATTTAAGAGAAGTTTCATGTAATTAACTTCATACTTATCAGTATTACATGCATGTAGCCCCGATTCGTTGAAATTACTCTTAATTTGTCGATTTGTCATTATCAAAATTAATTACTTAATCTTTGTCATAAAAAAAATGACCAAATTAAGATACAATTTTGATTAAATTTGCTTTCACCTGGATTTATGCAAGGTCCATTAATCTTGGATTTTCCTATCAAATGAGCTAGTGAATTTATCAAGTTTATGTTTATGGTAAAAGGGACATTTAATAGCAAGCAAGATTCGAGTAAAAAAAAAAAAAACCTAAAACACAACTTTTTAATTATTACTATGAAGTAGTGCTATATTTACGATATGAAAATGAATTTAAATATAAGAATATAGTGTATTTTAAACTATTAAATAAATTATGAGACATTAGTATCCATGTTACAGGTGGGCATACCATTTTCTTTATTGCTATTATTAGCATTTAATAAAGTTTCAATTGTAGTAAATGCGTTTTTACTTGGAGTTATAAAAGGTTGATTTTTGGATTTTCTATCAAATAAGCTCATGAATTTGTTAAGTTCATATTTTTGGGAAGTGGTCTACACTACAGAAAACAAGCTTCACATAAAATATGTATATATACACATATATATATTTTTTGTAAGAGATATGTTTTATTTAATAGTATTATTACTATCATAAAAAAATTCTACGTATATATCATTGAGCATAGGATGCCAAGGTGGAGTCTTGAATACGCCCATCAACTATATTTCCAGATTAATTTTAAAAAATAAAAGAACAAATTAAATAATTGCCCAAAGTGATAATTTTTTTTTTTAAGATGCCCAAATTGTTGATGAGGTGGCCATATTCTCTATTCTCTGACTCAAAGACACTTTTTAGCTGTTTTATTTATTAATTTTGATAAGAGGTAATAATTACATATTAAATTATATGCATACGAATTTTATTATTTAAGAGTATACTTTGTATAAGACATGAGTTGCAAAAGCAAAAAGGGTTACGTGTTGCGTTGGATTTGGTTTACCAAATACGTACCAGATATGAACGAATCTTTTCACGTGTAGTTACTTGTCTCTATATTCTTTGGTGTTTTTCTAATAGGGAAAACGGAATATAAATGAAAATTAAAGAAAACAACAAAATTGTACTAGGAAAATACAAATTTTATATTGAAATTGTAGATCTTAGTTGTTTTCATTCAATGAATAAAACAATTGACATGACTTTGTAACATCATTCTCTATTCAACCTATCATGATTATTTGTTTGATTATAATTTTTAATTTAATAAGTTAGGTCATTTTTGTCTGAAAAAATCAGATGCATCAAGTTTAAAATTTATAATTTATTTAGACCAAAATCACAAAATAAGCTCATCTTAAAAGCTAAGTAGTCATATGTTATCCAATTTTTTTTTTTTTAAAAACAATAATAAAATAAAACTTATACACTAATAGAACAGAGCCAAAGTATTGTTATTCACCGATCCATACCATTTTGACACACATGCTATTCATAATGTGATTAGTAGATAGAATTAACTATTATTATTATTATTATTTATGTCGTATAGATTGTCTTTCTATTACGCGTCTAAGCTATGAATAATATTTGAATCAAATTATTACAAAAGAGTGGGTAACAAAATTCTACCAAACAAATTAGACTCTTATTAATGTATAGGTTTGGCACCCATCTTTGGTCCATCTACGAGTGGGTTGGTTCTTAGATTCATGTAGCTTTGTAGCTTATACCTAAATAAAAATTATATAATAAGATAAATAATTAAATTTATACCCATCGATATTAAGGCAGCGGGTTGTTTAAACGTGATAACGAAACTGCTTATGTATTTGTCAATAAAATCATCAAAAAATTGTCTTTTATTCGATCAAATTTAGAAAATGGGTGCATTACCTGTTTAAAAACAGATTTATAAATAATTATTTACAAGTGATTCATATGGGATTACTAACAGAACACCCACACTAATTCTGTGGATAAAAAATAGCCTACGTATACACATTTGTAGAAATTGTACGAACATTAGTTGCTTTTTGCCATTTTTAAGGAAAATATAGCATATATTATGCTATTATTATCTCACATGAAATTGTTTCATAGTTAACTAATAAACGCGTGTCTGCGGATGTATAAAATAATTATATTATAATTATAAAATGATAAAATTGTTTAAAAATATAACCTTCAGGTAGAAAACAATGAACTTCTAATTTCAAATATATGCATGCACTTTTAAAAATTAATTAAAAGTCCCTCAATCTTCAATGGCCCAGTTGGAGATTGTTCCGACTCGGCTCACTTATTTAACGTGCCTTTATTTGTTATCCAAGCTCGACTTATTGACTAAATGAACGAATTCGAGACGACCCTGAAATTTTTTAGGACAGCCATACAATTTTGTGCTGTAGGTATTCCATTTCCGTCCCCGAATTCGGAAAGCAGGCAAGAACGAAACTTGGGAACAAAAGCGAAAAGTAAAAATCCGAAATAGCCTCTGAGCATTTCAATTGGGTAAAAGTTAGCTATGTCTGAGACAAAATCATAAAAAATGAGAACAAACTTCATGAATATGATCAAGTAGTTTAAGTACTAAGCAACATCCAAAACATCATCACTTTAACAACCAGCTAAAGTTTTCATACACATGAAAAAAAAAAAAAAATTGGGCAAATTTACAAACAATTACTCAAGCTCTGGAAACTGAACATAAGTCCAACGGTCCAAGTTCGCTCCATATACTTTGATCTCTCTCGAGTGGGAAGTTCCAAAATGAATCGGAGTTCTCAAAGAATATGTAGAATGCAACAGTAGAGGCCAGAAACAATCCTAGGAGAAGCAAACAGATCTGCCACTCTGCATACGATCAAAGGGAGAATACGAGGATCAGGTAAAGTTCGAAATATACTAGCACGAATGGGTTTCGATTTTAGTTTCATTTTTCCCAAGAAGGATAGGCGAAAAGGAGAGACCTTTCCAATCAGCACGACCATTTAGAGTCACCACGAGTCCTATTCCTTCGAAGCACAATCCTGCAAAATGCAGGACACAAGCAAACGTGGACCAACCCCACGAGAGTAAAAAGAAAAGATTAAAATAAGTAAAAAAGCAGTCACGAAAGGGGTTAACTAGCAACAATAGTCGTGTATTAGCCCACAATCCTAATCTAGAAGTACCCTTGTCATGACTACAGTAGTTAATAATATTCCTTGCTAGAGGTTAGTGGTAAGGAAAGTTTGGTGAATACATATGTTTTTCTCCGTCTGGGTAGGGCACAAAGGGGTTGAGCTACAAGACTGCTCACCCTCGACTGGTGAGGAATCAAAATTTAATCCAGGCATTACGGTGGGGCCATAAACCTTAGGAACTAAAATTTCATCCCAAACTCGAAGGTGACGAGAACGTTCATGATTATCGATTAACAAATCAAGCTTGTATGATATGTTTTTCTTAAGCTTTGATCACAAACACGGGAACCAAAGTGAAGCTGCTTGCTCCAATGAGAGATCTCTATTTTCTTCACTCCAAGTTCAACATGAAAATATTATTATCTTCAAAATGAGTTGCCATGTAATAACAAGCCACATGCAAGAACATGTGTGCTTATAAAACAAGTACATCAAAGACTAATCAAGTTCCAGATTTCATTCTAAGAGCATAAATGACAAACTCCAGCTATTAACCCACTTTCGGATCATGTCAAATAAACAAAGAGCCAGATAAGTAAGAACAAAATGTCAACTTACGGAGAAATATACTTCCCGTCCAAACTAAAGGATATAGTGGAAGCTGGTTTCCCAAGTAGTCTCTTAGACCATTCACATCAGTTTAGGTAGAAGAATTGACTAAAATAGCCCAAAAATACCACTTTTTTTATTTTACCTATTCTTTACACAACTAACTCATACATCATACTAGCTATTTTAGCTAATAGCTATAATATTAATTATTTTTTATAATATTTTATTCATTCTTAATATTAAAAGAGACGTGCCCAGTGCCGAAACTCACTCACTATGTGGTATGAACAATGGAATATCTTATTCATTCTTAATATTGATAACTAAATATTTTTTGATAATTTTTTTTATACAAAGTTACTAATTTTATATGTCTATATGGATCTTTTATTAAAGTATATTTTATAAGTTTTAATATGATATACGATATGAAAAAAATACATTATATGAATTAAAAGTTATAATTTTTTTAAAAAAATAGAGAAAATAAAGAAAATTTATTGAGAAGAGAGAGAAAGATAATAAAAGAAAAAGAAAAGAGGGGAGAATAAGTCGTAGGGTGAGGAGAGAGACTTACCTATGTTTTTTTCGCAATTTTGCTATCTAAAATAACTAAAAACATACATTTGCGAATACTCTTATGTCCCAAATTTTTACCTGCCAACATAGATGAGCGCATTTCAAATTCTGATACTCCATCTTATCTTACAAAGAAAAGTAGCTAAGGATGACGAGCATGAAAAACAAGTGGCACCCAAATTAAGAATGTTGAAATAAAAACGTGCAAATAAGAAGCGAAAAAACTTGAGAAATGAATGTAATGTATCAAGCTAGACGTGCACCAACTCAAGTTAACCAGATATCTTAAATCAAAATATTAGAAGTGCACATACCTTTCTGAAGGGTGCAAAACAGAAACGATTTTGTTCCGTCCTCAGAAACCGACATAATTCTATCTTCTCATCCTGCAGCATTTGCAGAAAAGGATGTTACATCATGTCAGGAGCACGAACAAGGAAGAAGAAAACATTTGGAGAGGGAATGTGTTTAACTATACACACTAACCAAATTGCGAGCTAATGTGGTTATACCAAAGTCCGATCATTTTCTCCTCTCTCAACTGCTTTTTATTCTTCATTTCCATTTATATTACGCTTAGTTTTGACTGTGCTTCTCTGACGTTCCCTCACTTTAGATTTTTTCCATTCCATCCCATTCCTAGATGCAGAAACAAAATCTTACATCATTTAGGGTGTTTGAACGTACTTGTATCCAGCAGCAATAGTCATCTTCCCCCATTTCAGTCCTCAAGAGTATACGGGTAAGCTTTTGCTCCTTATGTTTGGAACACAGACATAAAGAACTAAAAACTACAATATAAGTTAAGAAAATGCCCTTTCTCCTTCATCTGTTGCTCCGGTTTCACACATTTTATTATATCATCTTCACAAAGAATTTCTACAAAGTTCTCCAATTTTATCTAAAAAATACAGATTAAGACCTTCTCAGAAAAACAATCTTTTAACATTCAACATTCGAGCCAAAATCTTCAAATTTTCCTTATAAAATCCATAAATGAACCGGAAATAGCCTTTCTCAATTTGCAAATGAAGCCACTCTCCGAATCTCTATAAAAGTTCCCAATCCGTGTTGTACTAGCAATAAGAACGAAATTCTCTCCATTTTCAACATCTATTTCATACACCTCATCAAAAACCTTCTTAAAGTCATACACCAATTTCTCATAGGAAAACCTACTCGAAGGAATCACATTCACGACAAGAATACCACTCTTACAAAGAACTGAACGCGTGGCAATGAGCACAGACTCCTCGACAAACTCCACCGGTGGAGCCATCGTCCCTATCCCAGCCTCACTCGAATCCAAATCTACCATAACCACATCAAACATAAAATCAAGCACACAATCATGTTTTTCCAAACAAGACCCATTCTTTACCAACTCTATTCCATCGCCTATATGCACGCGTAAATGTGGATTTTCGGGTAATCCAAATCGCCGCCTGGCGAGGCCTAAAACTGCCTCGTCCTCCTCCACCCCGACCACCTCAAACCCTAATCGGTTATACAAGAACGAAAGCAAAGCCCCTCCTCCGACCCCCAAACACAGGGCTTTCGGTCTAAACCCGCTTTGAATTTTCTCTTCTATGCTCGAACTCACCAAGGAGATACTTGCCACCATCGGAATCAAATACGGTTGTACCAAATCTGCGGTATTTAAAAAATCCGAAAAGGGGAAATTAAGTATAGATAATTCATTTTCACAAGATTCCAAAAAGCGGGAAATGCGGACTTGGGTTTGAATTAAATTCGGAGTACGTTTAAACCTCAATCTTCGCCTAAAGTCGGTTCTTTTCGAACCAAATTCATCGGAAATTTCCAATTCGACATCTTCGACTAACATTTCACCAACACGAGACCCATGACATAATTCAACTACCACACTACTAATCAAACCATCATCATAACTCAAGAATGGAATTTGGGGGGAATCAAAATCATTCATAAAACTCAATTTCGGGCAGAGAGAGATTACAAGAGGCAATAAAATTTCTTCAAGCTTGGGCTCGAGAACATCAACCGGAGGATAATCAAATGATGAAGCGGGGAGCAAGCCTGCGGACAGGAGCGGAACCAGGAGATTCCGTAGAAAACTTATATGGTGCTTAAACTACATATAAAATTTTAAACTAAATTTAAATACTATTAAATTTACATATAAAGAATTTAATACAAAAATTTTAACACTTTCAATTTATGGGATGCTGAAACTACTAATAAAAATTTTTACATTAAAATTCTAATCCTAAATTTACAAATCAAAATCACAACAGTTAAAGCTAAAACTACATATAAAAAAATTTATACTGAATTTTAATATTAAAATTACATATTAAAAAAATTAACAATTTAAAATTACGAGGGTGCTGCAGCCCCGCTAGCAAACCTATAGTTCCGTCCCCATCAGCGGGGAAGTTATTGCCAATGAGGACGAGGCGGGAGGTGTCGGCGGTGCTGAGGAGGAGCTGGAGGTGACCGGAGGCGGTGGAGAAGATCCAGTCCGATTCCCGACGGTTGGGGACGATCATGGCGGCGGTCCGAGGCGGATCAGTGAGTTGACTCGGTGAGTCGAGGACGGCGATTCGGAGGAGCCGGGTGTGTAGGCGGTGGTGGCCGTGGAGAGGGTTTGGGAGTGTGAAGGAGATGTATTGGGAAGGGATTAGGGTTTCGAAGGAGGTCGGGTCGAGCGCCATGGCGAAGAGAGAGAGAGAGAGAGAGAGAGAGATATGGGTGATCCGAAATTGACATTTAAAAACACATTTTTATTATAATAATAACATTAATTTTATTTTTCTTGTATCGATAATTATGTTGCGATATATATAAAATTTTCTTCCATATTATACATATAGTCTATATGTTTGGGCGGCAATATCATTGGTATTGCTATTTTTGTTGAAAATATGAATAATATAAATATATTCTTGTAGAAAAAAAATACGGACGCATTAGTATATATGAAATTCATAATATATAATCATGAAGGGATTGTAGCTTGTAACTGTTTTCCATTTGTTCCCTCTATTGAACTCCTCCGAAAACAAGAGAAAATTAATGTTTTGTGTTATTAATACAGTGGATGAATAATATACATGCTGAATGATTTTCTTTCTTAAATATATATATATATATAAAGTTCTATTCTTGAATTTCCATAAAACAAGAGAAACAATAAATTAAGCATAATCTATCTATCTAATCAAGAAATGGAAAATGGGAGCAAGGAACAACCTCCAGTAAATTATCCCCCGAAGCCAACTTATTCCTATTTCTACCAATAAAGGAAAATTGACAATGAACAAACCAAGTACGACTCGCGATCATATGTCTATTTTTCGTTATATTGAACATTCACGAGGGGTTTAGGAGGCGGTTTCTTTTTCTCGTCTCGTTGGTTTCTATGTAGGTACGGAGAAAAGAATACCGTTTTCGGACCAACAGGTGCATAGTCATTTTCGATGGAACATTTTCCACATTTTCCCCTCCGACAGTGATATCCTTGAGGGATACAAAACTTGGAACATGGGCAACCGCATGGTACATATTAGGAGACATTATGCTCTTCATCTTTCGAATTCGAAAGTTGTAAGAACGAGAAGTAAAAGTTTTAGTCTCGTTGCCTCGCAAGATGGCTAATCCCAGATTTTAAAAGGAAAATAAAAAAAAAAAAATTTAAACCAAGCAAATAAATGATCCAAATAATGCTGCGAACCATGCAAGGAACTCCAAACATGCGCGCCAAGCACACGCCTATGCATCGCTCGCTGATTGTTTGGGCAAAATATTTGCTTAGCTTTATATTACATGTCCTTTTTATTCTCTTTCCTTGGCACATTTAACACGGCCTCATCCTCCGCCACTCTGACCACCTCAATACCTAATCGGGTATTCAAGAAAGAGAACAGAGCCCTCTCTGACCACCAAACACAAGGCTTTTGGCCGGCCTACACCCGCCTACGCTCGAACTCACCAAGGAGATACTAGCCACCATTGGAATCAAATAAGGTTGTACCAATACCGTGTTATTAAAAAAATCCGACAAGGGAATTCTAGTCATAGCTAATTCATTTTTACATGATTTACGCGATTTGATATCACGGAGTTCGAATCAAATTTTGTGTACGTTTAAACATCATTCTTCGTAGTAAATTAATCCTTCTAAAACCAAATTCATCGAGAATTTCCAATTCTACATCTGCAACCAACATCTCACCTACACAAGATCCGAGAAACAGTTCAACTACCACACTAATAATCATACCATCATTATTAATCAAAAACAAAAATCTGCAGCTGACATTAGAACCGCATAAGAAAGGACCGCATGCCTCTAACTCTATTTTTCTTTTACACTAATATGAGGCAAAATCTAGACTACAAAAATAGAATCTTTCATATAAATTTAAAAAAATATCCTTAATTTTTTTTATAAAAGATTCTGTTTGTATGGCTCACAATTTGCCTCACCCTTGCACTGCCTCACCCACTCTTCTCCCCTTAAGAAAGGATGTAAAAGCCATTTGGAAGACGAAAAATGAACCCATTAGTCATGCTCAAATTCAACTAAAAACAACGCCGTGTTACTTCATGGTGAAAAGGAAAGGGAATAAGCAAAAGGAAACACAATGCAAAAGACAAAATACACAGTGCAGCGGTATACTGAAAATCTAAAACATTAGTCATGAGCTGGTGATGGCTCGTCATCAGACGGCGGCTTCTTTTTGGCCCTTCTCTCATTCCATCTAGCTAACACCCATCTTAATACAAAGAACCCTCCAATCGCATAGACCTGAAATGAAAGGGCCATAACAGAAACGTGTTAATCTACCACAAACTCAAACTACATAATTAAAACTATCAGGAATGAAGAAAAGCAATATTTCAATTGTCTGATCCAATAATAAGTAGTATTCAGAAATTGTCCTTGTTATCAAGAGGCAAAAGCACAAGTTCATACAACACGAAGAGAATCCCTTTGAATTTACAGTTAAGAAGACTGAGCATCTTAGGCTGTGGAAGCGAAAGTTGTTATTTCCTTATTAGCATAAAATTGACTCATTATGCTCTTCCTAAAGTACTGCATTCTACACATAATTCCTAAAACATAATGTGCTGCTTTTGTGAAAAGCAGAGGATTCCTAGTATCTTCCTATTAGATTGACTTCGCTCACACTTGTAATATCCATTTTTAACAGAAATGATTTGATGATTTTGCTCTGTCTCGGATTTTGTGAAGACAATTTACATAGTACCTTAACTTCTGCAGCTAAGAATAAGCATTCTCCTCAAAGACTCAAAGTTCAAAGTGAAACATACATTCATCATCAAAGAGTTATAGGGTGAGAACAAAGAAACTATAATCTACTTTTTATGGCATCTTAGGTTCTGCTCAGTTGCTGCTATAATTTCAGAGTTCTACAACTTACATACGAGTACCAAGAGAAAGAAAAGTTAAGGTTACCCCCTAATTGGTAGATGGACTAGAACGTAATCATTTCAATAGTGTATGCTTATGATACAGAATGTTAGCAGCAAGGAGCATCAGTAACATGCGCATTCTATTTTGATCCCACATTCTCAATCCCTGACGTATGGATGGTCACTTTGGTACCCTCTATGAATCACATCGAAGTACAACCTAAAATATTGATAAACATTCTATCCTAACCCCCATACCAAACTAGGCATTAGTTCTATCTTCCATAATTCAACCACATTGTACTATTTTTAGGTAATCTTTTATGACGTCCTCTTATGTTCATTCATGTATAAAATGATGAACAAACCCGGAATTATCATAATTCCTAACACATATTTAGTAAAATAGATCAAAATCTAGTGCCAACAATAGGATCAACATTACAATAAATCCAAACTTAGCACGCAATTCAACTGAAGTTGCCTGATCAACCAATGACCATGAGCTCTTTTCTTCTTCAGGTGCCTAAAAATAACAACCCTTCTGAAAATAGTCCATACAATAATCTATTGCAGTTTTCTGTTCTACTCTACATGTTATAAATCACAAATTGGTTTACACCCATTTGGACTAGACGTGTGGGTTTTATTAATAAACATGTTGTGATGTAGTTTAAGGCTGAATTTGATAATGCTTTAATTTGTGGCATTTGCTTTTTATTCCAAGAAGATACATGTAGTGGCATTTGGTAAAATAAAAAGTCGAGGATTCTAAATGCTTTTAAAACCGATTTTGCATTTCTCATTAGTAATTACAATAGAACCCTCAATCACACTAATCATTACTTTTGATATATGTCAAAAGATTTTTGACCACAATAAATGAGAAATATCCAATAATCAGAAAAGAAAAGAAAATTCTTCATACGAAGTGGTGAAACATAAAGTCATGTACGTTGTTCTTTGACATCTACACCCTATTATGTTTTTTTATTTTTGTCACAACAAATGAGAATTATTTAATAATCACAACGGAAAAGAAAATTCCATACGACACAGAGAAATATAAAAGCAAGTACATTGTTTCTTCAAATCTACATTCTAGTTAGTCATACTAACAATTTCCGTATGGTACCCGTATGTTCATATAAAAGAAAAAAGCTTATCTTCGTCATTGATATAGAACTTAATAAATTACTTATATTTTTGAAACACTTTTGTATACACTTATACTTCAAGTTTTTTAGTTGTTTTCCCATTTTAAACTTTAGAAAAAATATTTTCAAACTAAAAAATAGTACTACATTTCATAAATTTCATAAAATAAATTAAATTTTATGTCAAATGTTAGGTGCATATTTTTATACGAAAAATTGCATTAACATCGTCTATATCGTACAATGTTATTTGACGTAAAGTACTTTACTAGCTGTTTATTTTCTCCAATGCAGATTCCATTTGCATTTTACACTTTTGTGTATCCATATGACTTACTGTTTCAAACACCTACTACTTTGTATTTTTTATATATTATTATAATTATTATTATTTGGGTACATCGGATCCTTCCGGACCTCGCAAATGCAAGAGTTTTATGCACTCGCCCTTCCATAGATAGCAATTCACATGTAAAAGCAAATTTCAAAAGCGCTTTGACAAGCGAATTTAGAAAAGCACCATCATGACCAAACTAAGTTTCGTAATGCTTGTGTTTTTAATTTTTTTTTTTCAAAGTTGCTTTTTAAAGTTGATTATAAAAGCAAGTGCAATAGTGGTGTTAAAGTTGTTTTGATAAAATGGTGTGGTATTTGGTAAAGCAATTCTTTTTCACAGTAAAAAAACAAAAATAGATACATATGTGAAATGTAATAAATTTAATTAAGTTTACTTTGGTAATTAATTGATGATACTAAAAGCAAAAGCAGTTTTACAAAGTAAAACCACCCTAAGGCTGTGTAAAAATGCACCTTCAACAGAGCATAAGCATGACTTTAAAAAGAGCATATGCATGACTATAAAAAGCAGGCGTTTTAAAGTACACCAAACAACTCTTGCTACAAATTCCAAGTGAAAAAAACAAAACAAAAACAAAAGTAGGTGACAAACATCCACAATAAAAAACGAAACGGCAATTAATAAGATTTTCTTGTAAGGCATTACATATAAATTAATGATATAAAATTTCTTGTAAAGGAAAGTATTTTTCAATACGTGTATTAAACTGCAAAAATTCGGGAATTTACTAACTAGCCAAACAACAATACAAATGGCCCATGAGATCCTAATTTTCACATCAAGCAAATATTGCGGTTAAAAAATGCATAAAAATAGTATAAATTAAAACAAAAAAAAATTAAAGAGCAGCTAGGGTTTGATGTGAAATGAATTTAGAACAAACCACTACCTGCCAAAGAACAACTGGGTTGGTGTTCTGCTCGGAACAAATCTCCTCCTCTTCCAGCCTCAGCGACGGCATCTCCGCCTGTCCACGTGGCACCCTCACCACAGCCGGCGGCGGTTTCTCCTCCTCCGAGGTGGCGGCTTCTGGTCCCATAACGCCGTCGTTTTGCTGAGGCGGAGGGGGGAGATGAAACAGGCCCTGGAACTTAGAGATTAGAGAGGCGATTGGGTTAGGGTTTTTGTTCGTATTATCATTTATCGTTGTAATTTTGGTGATTTCGAGCTTGGTTTTCTTCTCCTCCGCCATCTCTCTCTCTCTCTCTCTCTCTCTCTCTCTCTCCCCCCTATTTGTGGAGGGTCGCGGCGGACATTACAGAGTTATCTGTGAATTACAGTCCCCATAGTTTTGACAATTATTAATTTGGTCCTCAATTTTAAGGCATTTATTTCTAGTAAGTTGTTAAAAAAATAATTATAATATATTATAAAAGAATATTAAAATCAGTTTTTCCAATTTTAATTTGGAATTTTTTATTTTGATTAAAAAATATTATTACTTTATGGATAAATCGTGAATAGTGAATTTTTTCCAAAAATAAAAAATCGTAACCTATCTTATATAATTTCTGAAATAAACAAAAAAAGCAGTGATGTAAAATATTTCTTGTAACAACCTACAAATTCATTGTGAAGGGTTGAGATTTTTCAGGATAATCACCTAGCAATGCTAATATCGAAAATAAACAAAAATAACAGTGCGAGTGCATTTAATTTTGAAATTCCAATTGTGGGATGGATAATTTTCCTTCTCGACATTATGGTAACTTGTTATCTGGTGTTGTAGCTCGTCAACGCACAAAATCGTCAATATATTATGTTTGCTCACCAATATTCATTTCAGTTTACTCATACATGTAAAGCAAGATGTTACATTCTCATTTCTTTTTTCTTAATTTTATAAAATGAGAAATTAAAAATAAGAGATTCCTTCACATTGCCGCATAAATGCTCTGACAAATATATAACCTTCGGTGATTCATTGATTTGACGTTCAAATTTTTTAGAAAGCGATAGGATCCTATTTTTCTAATTTCAAATCTCTATCACAAACATGGAACAATTGATAGCAACACAAATAAACACCTGAATCCTAGTTAATACTTCCTCCCTTCTTAAATAATTGATCATATTTTTAAATCAAAATATCTAATAATAATTAAACATTTATATTTTAGATATAACAATCATAATAATATAAATTAAATTACCTATACTATTCTTTCAATTTTTAGGGATTAATGTCAAATCAATATAATAGGGGTAATTTAGGTCATTTAACACAAATGCAAACTTAAATTTAAAATTGTATAAAACTGTGTGTCAAGTCAAACCATCCAATTAATTTTGAACGGAAGGAGTACATAAAGAACCGCAAACAAGTCAATTAGTGTGTTTTTCATAATTAAAAATAGTAAATAATAGGTACTAACTCTGTATCATTTGCGAAAAATGTGATCAATTACTTCACTCGTTGAAAGTATACCAGTCAGAAGTATGATTATTCAAACTATCAGGACATATCTGTAATTTATGTTGATATTGCCTTCTAATTTAAGTATCTTTTAATTGATAGTTCAAGAAAAAAATTATAGAAGGGACCAAATATGGATTATTTCACATTAATAGGTCATTTTTCCATACTATAGGGCCTATGACCGTTGGAATTGAAGATATGATGATCAAAGAGAATTTTTCTTAAAACTATGGGAGCCCATTAGTGTAATTTGACCCTCAATTTTAATTACAATGAAAACGCATTACCCGAACGCGTTTTTAGTGGAAAATTTTGTTTCCATTTAACGACAACATTAAATTTCAGGTGGTGCAGGGAGAAGGATTATAAAAGCATATATTTTTTATGCGCTTTGAAATAAGGTTTGCCACATTTGAAATAATATTTCATTGTTGTGTTATTTTGGAATTAAATCCAATTACCCATGACATAATAGGAAAAATTCCTAGACTTTGAATGTTCATATTTTACCATGATCACTCAACTATGGTTGTTTCCATCTTATTCAGCATACAATGGCCAATTATTTCACTTTTATCAAAATTTACTTATAAAATTTTAAACTAAAATGAGCGATGCCATCTATTTTATATCTATTGTTATTATTGATGGAGTATACCGGAAAAACATATACGAATCCAGTAATAGTGTGGACGTATGTTATTAAAAAATAATTTTTTTACCATATATAATAAAATTATACTTTCAAAACCAACAAAAATGTTCTAATAGAAGAAATTTGCGCAACCTCCTTACCCCGGAAGAGACGAGGGACTCTATACGTTTGTGTTAAAAGAGATAATTAATTTGTGTCTCTTTTTTGCATATGGAATGTGTTTAATTACATGATTGTAACTTAACTATGTCATAATATTATGAATTTATAATTCTATTTTCATGTCATTAATATTTATTAAAAATTTTCATATTAAAGTTACAGATACTAGATAATTAAATAGAATTACTGACATTCTAATTTAATTAGCATATTAAATTTTTTTTAAATCTTCCACTTATTTAACGTATTAGATTACAAACTTCAATCTATAAAGTTTAATACAATCAAAACTTATAAGTCCCTTAAGGGAGTATCATCAATTCTTATTCACGGACATGTATTCAATTAATTATTAATAAACACAATGTGAAAAATATTATCATCAAACTCATCGAGTTTATTGACTAATAAGAAATGTCACTCTTCTATTAATCAAAATAACAAACATTCTCCACATATGTCTAAATAATAATTTAAGGATTAAGAGTATAGACACTATTCATGACTACGAGGCATTGATTGTCTTATACAATCAGTACTAAAATAATTATCTCGATATGGTTCAATTTAATATACATAAAGTGTATTATTACAAGGAGTTAGAATTGTACTATTCTCTATAGTCAAGAC
>MKEJ01027085.1:0-12434 GCA_001753735.1 Embelia ribes
GGTTCGGTTCAGGTTCGGGTTTTTTATTTTTAATTCCTGTTGGCAACAGTGTTAGATGGTAATTAGACTACAATTTGATGGTATGATTATATGATTCCTTTGTTGTTCGTTTTAATGTATCTAGCAGAGAGCACATAGCTTCAAAGTCACCAGAGGTCATAGTTTATGTTGGTTTGCTTCCTTGTATTTTCCCTTTCGGTTTGATGGAGTTGTGCAGCATGTTGCCAACTTTCTTTTGAATTCCATTTGCTGTTGTAACATTCCACTTTCATTAATATTCCATTTTTAAGAAGATAATTATTAAGGATCCAGGTTGTGATGTGGATTGCTAAGTGGACAAATAATATTTTGGTCGTGTCTAGTCACTTAAATACAGTTTGGGGCCCCCTTCCTGATTATGCTCATGTGTTCCTGCTTAGGTTTTGTTCTTCTATAGAAGTTTAGTTTATTGATGTAAATTATTTTGCTTCAAGACGAGGAGAGTAGATTAATATGTGTTTAGTTTTCTACTAGATTTATATGTTACTAGTGTTGACAGTAAAAAGTGATTGTTGCTCTTATGCTAGAAAACAAATGCACTTGTGCCAGTGAACGGTGATTTTCACTTCTCTTTTTTTTTTTGTGATAGAAAAGGAATGCAGGTTGTGCAATGCAAATTTTCAATGCAAATAAGTATTCAACAGTGTGATTGAACTTCCAAATTTTTTATTTAATTAAAATTTTGAATTATCATATGTCTAGGTCTTTTTGTGATTCTTTTTATTTGTTGGATGCAGGTAACTGTACACATCAAGGGTAGGACAGAATGTTATGAATGCGAGCCAAAACCAGCTCCAAAAACCTATCCAGTGTGTACTATCACAAGTACTCCATCGAAGGTATACTTGATCTCAAGTGAAGAGTAGCAACTTACATTTGAGTGAGGCAGTTTCTTTCTAGATTCTTTTGTTTTGTTACACAGTTTGATATCATAGCTTAATTTTGCAGTTTGTACACTGTATTGTATGGGCAAAGGACCTACTCTTTGCCAAGCTCTTTGGTGATAGAAATCAGGAAAATGATTTAAATATCCGTTCAAGCGATGCAACCACCTCATCTAAACATGCAGAAGATGTTTTTGAACAGAAGGAGGAAGATATAGAGCAATATGGGAGGAGAATATATGATCATGTTTTCGGATATAACATTGAAGTAGCTTTATCTAATGAAGAGACATGGAAAAATCGTAACAAGCCAAAGCCTATTTATAATAAAGATGTACTACCAGCCCAATTGAGTCAACAGAATGGGAATGTTGATAAGAATGGCAAAATTAACGGTCCCTCTTCCATTTCTGCCATGGCATCTCTTGGGATGAAAAATCCACAAGATATATGGAGCCTGATGGAAAATTCAAGAATATTTCTTGAGGCACTGAAGTTATTTTATGCACAAAGAGAAAAGGTCCGGTCTTGAGATATTGCTTTATGAGAAACTTTTTTTTTGGCTTCTGGGTTGGTGTGTCATGTGGGTCGGAACTAATATTTTCTTCCTTCTTCCTTTTCCTTCTTTTGTCTATTCTCCCGTTCTCTCTCTTCCCTCTTGTTTATATGTATTTGTAATATGTAGGAGATTGGGAGCTTAACTTTTGACAAGGATGATCAGTTAGCAGTTGAATTTGTTACTGCTGCAGCAAATATTCGGGCAACCTCTTTCGGAATTCCTTTGCATAGTCTTTTTGAAGCTAAAGGTATTGCTGGTAATATTGTTCATGCAGTTGCAACGACGAATGCCATCATCGCAGGGTTGATTGTGATTGAGGCAGTGAAGGTGTTGCAAAATGATGCAAATAATTACAGGTGGGGCTGCATTCTTTGCCTCTCTCTAGTTGCTATTTTCTGGGTAATGCATTTCTATAATGTTTTCCAGCTTCCAGTTAAATTCTTGGCTGCATATTTGACATTATTTCTTGAGGGCTCTTTTAGTATATTTTTGGTTGTGTTTAGTGGCGGTTTCCGTGGCAAAAGCAAGAACTATGTGTAGATTCTTAGTGTATGAATTGGACGGGCATCGTCTCTATTTTTCTCATCCGCTTATGTTTTATGTTCTGATCAAAATTGCTAGTCTCTACATAAGTTGAGGAGATTGGGAGCATAATCTTCCAATACTCTCTTTTTAAGAACTCAACATTTGGTTTTATTTTTTCTTCCATCTATGGGATACTTGGACCTAATAGATCTTAATTCTTTCCACAGGATGACGTATTGTCTGGAACATCCATCAAGAAAGATGCTTCTTATGCCAGTGGAGCCGTATGAGCCTAAGAAATCCTGCTATGTTTGTTCTGAGGTGCAATGATGTTCCTCATTTCGAACTTCTGGATTTTTACCTTTAGCTCACAATTACATTTGCTCTAACCTCATGGCATATTTGCATGCAGACACCTTTGTTGCTTGAGGTTAACACAAAGCGTTCTAAGTTGAAAGACTTTGTTGAAAAGATTGTGAAAGCTAAGCTCGGTATGAGTCTTCCTTTAATTATGCTTGGGTCCACACTTATTTATGAGGTTGGTGATGATCTTGAAGATAATATGGTGGCTAATTATGCGGCAAACCTGGAAAAGGTATTTTACGAATTTAGATCTTCTACTTCTGTTGCCTCGCATGCATAGGGTACAGACCCATTTCTCAATTGTGAGGGGCAATATGGGTACTCTTAAGGGTTAGAGGATCTGAACTTGTACTCAAGTGTGTAATTCATTGCTTTCATTTTCTGGATTATGCCATTGTGTTGACGAGTGGCATTTTGCTTATGTTCTTCATTTTATTCTAATTTCCCTCAGGTTTTGGCAGACTTGCCTTCTCCAGTTACTGGTGGCACAATGATCACAGTTGAGGATCTTCAACAAGAATTGTCATGCAAAATTAATATCAAGCATAGGTTTGTAATTGATGTTTTTGCCCTTTTTATCATATTCTTGGTGTTTATATTACATGTGTATATGTATTTCTGTTCATCATAATTATGACCTATGACGAATGATCTCATGAACATGGAAGTGTTATTTGGTGAGTACGAAGGACAAGGAACTTGGTTTTTGGCAAAATCTTTTGCTGACCCTTCTCATCGTTTTTTGGATGTTTGCCCCTCCTCGTACTTAATTGGCGCCTTGGATGGAATGGTGTACATGAGAAATTTGACAAATAGACTGTTTTTGAAGTGGCCATTACTTCAATGTAGGAAATTGATATCTTTCTTGCCTGTTTGGTACTTAAACAAAAAAATGAAAGAGAAAAAGTTTCAGTTAAAACTTTGACCGGAGGCCATATGGACTTGAAAACTAGTTAATTGAGGTGTTTTTCATTTGTTGTCAACCAAGCTTAAAATTCTCGGAACTTGAGTTTCATCTTTGTTTCCAGGGTGTACGAGTTTTAGAATTGCCCCTTAGAAATCAATATCACGTTTGGGATGGAATGAGAAATGGCGTTAGAGCAATAGTATCTATTGTTCTATGGGATTAAGTTTCCTCTTTGCTTGTTGTTAGAGGTTTATGCTCCTACACGAATTGTCTTGTGGTAGCAGATGCACGAAACAAATCACCCCCTTTTCAAGTTTCAACGCCATGCCTACTGGAACAAAGAAGAAATAGAAATAACAAACAAATAAAGGGTCCTTTTAAATGCTCAGAAGGTTTCACTCATGAATTGGAAGCAATGATCGAGAAGTTAACATTCCTAGCTACATTTTGCCACGTCACCAGTTCTTGGGTTTGACTTATTAAATGCCAGAAACCTTAGGCTGTCCACGTTCCCTCTACTTTTGCGCTTCATCATTTTTTCATTTTTTCTATTCCATTTAAGTCCTGTCTATTCATTTGGGGTTTCAAGTCTTTTGGGATTGTAATTGTTGTTCTGCTCCTGATTTTGAACTATAATTTTTGAATTATGAATCTTGCTTTTGGAGTTTTTAGGGTGTATTGAGTTTTAGGATTTATCCCTTAAAAATTAGTATCAGGGTCGGGGTGGAACGAAGTGGCGCCAGGGAAATAGTGGATTAGAATCTCATTGGTTTATCAGTTTTCGTGGTTGTTTCAGGTTTATTTCCTAGATGGATTATCTTGTTGAAGTAGATAAATGAAGTGAACACGTCCCTTTTAACCCCACACCAAATCAAATGAGGAAAAAAGGAACTTGAACAGTCAGTGGCCTTTCAATGCCCAAAAGTTTTTACTTGAGATGTCTATTTATATTCACGCTGATAGGTACTATTGAGTCTGAGGTAGCTTAACATTGAAAGGAACCTTGATGTGATCAATTGATGACTGCTTCTTATACTACAGAAATTCATCGTTTTGGGGGCTGCCCTCTTTTTTTAAGATGCAGGCAATCCTCAGGTTTTCAAAACCTTTTTATACTAAAGCACATATTATATTAATCGTTTTAGGGATTGCCCCCCTCATTTTTTAAGATGTAGGCAATCCCTAGGCTGTCAAAACTCCCTTCTAGTATTGTGCCATGTCGTCAAGCCTTTGCCATGACTATTGCAATTAGCCATGTCTATTTTTTTTTTGAGTTTCTAGTCTTTTGGGGTTGTATTTGTTATTCCTCTCCTTAATTTCATCTACAAACTATGGAAGTATTAAGCTTTACTTTTCTTGTAGAGAGGAGTTTGACCAGGAGAAAGAACCTGATGGAATGTTTCTATCTGGATGGACCCAAGCCCCTGCAAAGGAGACGGAAACTGAACCCTCTGCCAACAATGGTGCTAGCACATCTAGTGTATCTCAACCAGTTCCAATTCTGCCCGAGGATGATGATGATGTGGCAATAGTTCAGACGATTATTCCTGCTGGAAAGAAGCGAAAGCTGGATGATATATCTGATTCTGTCTCTCTAGATCTCAGTAATGCTGGCAACGAGATGAGCAGCAAGAGAAAGCTCGAAGACCTTACCGACGAACAGGACGATGCTGTAATGCTTGTCGATGGAAATTCAGATGATAGGAGGAAGATATCACGAATAGAAGAATGAGTTTCTAACTGTGGTGAGTTGCGTAGCATTCTAATTTTGTACCTTGTTAGGTAATCCGTGATTCTTTTGATGAAAACATTTTCGTAGTTTATTCTCCCTTGGAGTAGATACTTGTATTGTCTATTCACTTGTGATGTGGATAGTAGGATCAGTTTGTGATTTTGCTAACGTAATAGAGTTTGTAATTATCATCATATTGTTTTTGGAAACTAATGCATTGAAGCTATGTACTGTAATTTCTGCTGCCATAATACTCTGTTTCTCCACGACAGCTCTAATGCGTATGAAAAATCTCTTGGAAAATATGCGGCGCTGCTTAGGACTATCAATGATGAGAAAATTGACCATCAAATATTGGTTAATTATGGTATTGCAACTTTAACATCATCCGGGTGCAAAAGTATGCAATTTTATTTGGTTGGAATACCATTTGAGCTTTTTAAGATTGATATTCAATCTTTCATTACAAAGACTTGATGCTATGAAGAGACTTGTGTGAGAAAGACGGATGGAAAAGAAGAGTTAACCTTTTATTCTAAAGGTTAAAATTTTCCATATGCATGCTATGCATAGAGCTTATTTTTGTTGAAATGAAATTGCAGATATCAAGTGACAGTTGGGGAAGGAATTCCAAGTTGATAAAAAGGTAATATTGTCCGTATTTATTTACTTAATGAATTTTTGAGTAACAATAACTCATGGAGGACTACATATCCTATACAACAATTGAGTTTCAATTGATATTTACTACATTTGAGATGTTAAAAACTTCTAATACGATGATTATCAATCCATTCCTGTGGTGGTCTTGAACTGTTTGCTGCCTGCAACACCTGCCATTTTTTCGATAATCTACCTAGCACGAGTTAATTATTAACTCTTGATTTTAAATCCCCCCGTTTTCCAACCAGAGTTGCGAAGCATCTTTAGGTTTCCAATCAAACTCCAACAATAGCCGATAGGCTATTTTTGGCGCTTGAAATCCTGCGACAGGGTGAAGGTTGAATCTGCAGATTTGGCATTTCCGTATAATGCGTACTCTTCTTCTTTTTGGTTGGGGGCGGTTTCTTTAAATCTTCCAAGCATCTCACCTCATCCATGCACACAAACGATCTCGATTTCCCAGAGTAACATTTTGACAATCCTTTCCTTCTGATAAAAAAAAAAATGAAAAAAAAAATGGAGAGAGGTTTAGCAAAGTATAGAAGTTTGTGGCATTAGTACGTTTAAATGAAAAACAAGAGCTCCCCAGAAAATAACTTCAACCTTGTTAACCGATAACAAATGAACAAAACTGACTCTTTTAAAAAATAAAAAATAAGAAAATAAAAGAACAAAATCATGGCAAAATATCCCAACACTGGTGAAAATAAGATGGAGATCGAATCACGGAAACAAGCTGATTTCCGTGAAAACAATGCAGTAAATTTGTTTTTTCACTTATTTTTATTCACTTACAGTTGAGGAAGATTGCTCTTCAGGGGTTCCATGTCAAGGGTCCCTATTTCCATATCTATTTTGAGAGACAGAAAAGCAAAGGGAAGTTTAGAAGAACATGTTTAGATCAAGATTATATATATAGTGAATTGGGTCTCTTAAATGCCTTGAGATAAGTGTAGGCATTGATGTGTTTGGAATTAGGTGAGTGTGGACTTTGTATCCACATTATTCTTCTAAACTTGCTCTCGTTCATCCAAATAATACCTTATTATTGGGTCACATATGGCCTAGTTTTGTTCTCTTGTTGGTGGTTAATGATGCATGCTAAAATAATATAATAGTGACCACAAATTTTTGTAGGGTCGGAATCAAAGAATCAGAAATCAAACAATTTGTTTGGTTTCAGCTTTTAAGTAAATAAGTCAACTTATTTCTGATGGAGAAAAAAACTTAATGCATCCAATTTATTTAGTCAAAGACAACAAATAAACTTATCTTATTAGCAGAGCAATTAAATATTGTCTAACTTTTAAATAAAAAAATTGAGAAGTTGCAACTTATATATTATAATAATTGCTATTGGAAAATATCTATTTTTAAAAGTAAGGAAGGAGAATGTTTATCTTGACAAAATAATAAGGATCATATAATATAATAATGACTATAAAGGTGGGTTCAATATTGCATCCTTACCAACAAATAACATTAAATACACACTGATTTAGAAGATTTATGGCTGTTGATAAGAGGGTCATTTTAAACATCCGTGCATATGTCCACAAATACAAAATTTCAAATTTGTAACAATGTTGTGGAGATTTTATCACTTGTAGTTAATTTTTGTGCGGCGCGATGAATTGTAAACCTCGCCGAAATTATTTAACACCGATAGTGTATCGAACAAGAGTTTATTAAGTTCAAAATAGCTATGCATCCGAATTGGTGAACTGCTGCAAAAATATTTTTCCTATAGTAATTAGAGTTTGGCTCCTTCATTTCCTTTTCTGGATTCCCCACCAGATGGATAATTAGATAGCAAATCCATTGTTTTTGAAACCACATATTCAATAACCAGGTTTGGTTGATCTCATCATGATGAAATCAAAAATGAAAATGAGAATCAACTTTTGTGTTTTCATCAACCACTCTAGCTAGTGTTATGAGAAGGTGAGAAATGTAAATTAAATAAAAAGACAGTGAAATAATAGTGCTTCCTCAGTGCACACTAGTACTTGTACTAACTTACATACATTATACATAAATATAACATTTCAATCCATGTTCTTTGCAACCCTTCAGACTTGCTTTACAACACCAAACAAAAAATATATATATAAGTTTAAAAAACAAATATATGGTATACAACATAGACACAAAACACAACATTGACACTTATTTAAGTTTTTTGGGTACTATACATAACTTTCTAGCGAAAGACTCAATTCGCCGTAGTTTCTGAAGAATTAATTTCCCTCTGACAACAAAGCTACGATGAATGATACATGTGCATATATTGTGGTTTCCACGTGCAGGTAAGGACACTTGTTCTGTTTCCAAGCCTGTTGGCCAGAAAAAACTTTATGCCTACATAAGGGAAACGAGGTCCGGTTTCATCTACCGCTGAGCGTGTTGAAATGTGAAAACATGGCGGTCCCGGAGTGTCCATCGATGAGATTGTCCTCCACTGGATTCACGGCCTGCTCAGGCAAGGTGGCGGGGCAGTGATCGTGAGACACTGGCGCCACCACCGGGGCGGGGGCCGGGACATCTTCATCATTGCCTTGTTTGGATGCCTCTTGCAGCTGCAAAGCATATTCCAAGTTCCACAACACATCACCCATAGTAGGCCTATCCACACCATAATCAGCCAAACACTTCTCAGCAGCCTCAGCAAACTTCTTCAGTGACTCATGGTTAATGTTCCCAACCAGGATTGGGTCAATGATCTTATCAAGCAAACCCTTTCTCTTCCATTGCATTGCCCACTCAGCCAAGTTCACTTGCTCCCTTGGCAATGCCGGGTTTATCGCAGGCCTGGCACACAAGACCTCGAACAAAACCACCCCGAACGAGTACACATCCGACTTGTCCGTCAGCTGTTGCTTCCGGAAGTACTCTGGGTCTAAGTACCCGAAACTACCCTTCACCGCCGTGCTCACATGAGTTTGTTCCGTCGTGGGCGCGTCCTTTGAGAGCCCAAAATCGGCCATCTTCGCGATGAATGCGTCATCTAGGAGGATGTTGGTTGTTTTCACGTCGCGGTGGATGATCCCCTGGGCAGTGCCCGTGTGGAGGTAGTGGAGCCCGCGCGCTGCCCCAATGGAAATCTCGAGCCTTTGTTTCCATGTCAGCGGCGGGAGATTCTTCCCATACAAGTGGTCTCTCAAGGGCCCGTTCGACATATACTCGTAAACCAAGATCATCTCGTCGTTCTCGTCACAATAGCCTATTAGAGACACCAAATGCCTGTGCCTTAGCTTTGATAGCATTTGGATCTCAGTTTGGAACTCATTCATCCCTTGTTCGGAGTTTGGGTTCCCTCTCTTGATCGCTACTTTAACTCCGTCATCAATTTCGCCTAGATACACGTTCCCGAACCCGCCCACACCAATGACACCATTGGAGTCCCAATTTTTTGTTGCCTCGGTTAGCTCCACAAACGAAAAGTACCTCCCTAGCCCACCCGTGCTCGAGAAAAACTGACTCTTGCGCGAGCCCAAGGAGTTTTTGCTCGACAAAAAGCTCGAGTCGCCCGCGTGTAACGGTAGCAACCACGTTGAGAAACTATTCCGTTTTTGCCAATCCTGAGGCCGTTTTTGCCATTTGAATGCCATTGCGCCTAAGCCCACAAAAGCACCGAACATCATCGCAAACCCAACCGCCGCCACCGTGCCTTTATTCACCCCAGCCGCAGGCTTTCCGTCCATGCCGAATTCCCCGTCCAAGCTCCCAACTGAGTTGTTCATCTTCAAAACCTCTAACCCGTTGATAATCGCATTTTGCGCTCCGGAACCTTGATTAAACGGCCCGATCTGGACCATTAGAGGACTACTCACCATAGACGAATTCACGACGAAATCTTTGAAATACGCGGTGCTTAATCCCTCGGTCAGGGTCGACAAATCCATTCCCGAGACCGCTGTTTTCCCATTGATGTACACGTTGAAGTACAAATCATTCAAGCTCTTACTAAATATGTCACAAAAATGCATCCTAACCAAGTAAGGAAATGATAAATCTATGTCTAGATTCCACGTCACGTTGAAATTCGGGCTTTCCGTACCCGAATCCCCCAAAATAACCGCGGACGCATACACAGATTGAGGCGCGATGAGCGGGGATCCCCCGTCAGGGTACTGGATGACATCTGGAGACACCGAGATTGCCTTACCGAAATTCTTGTCCTTCTGGAACGGCTCGTCCGAGTCCCAGACCCTACCCAGGGTGTCGTTCTGAGATGTGATCTGCAGGCCCCCTATGTTCAGCCTGTACACGGTTTGGTACGACTGGGAAGATAACCCATCGTATGTCCCGACTGGGAACAAGACCGACCCCGTGGCCGGGATCAGCATATCCGGGGCGGAAACCACTTCGATTGCATTGATAAACGCCTGGGTATCCTTCAACGGGATAAACCTGAGCGAGAACCTCTGTGTCGTGACGTTGATCAAGAATTCCTTGAAGAATGCATTCTTGTTTCCGTTCAAGCTGAATTCATGAATCAGGACGAGGTTGTCGGTGAATACGGAGAACTTCGAGTTCTGTAGGTTAAACTCTTGAACACTGAGGGCGAAGAAATGGAGCCTCACCCAATGCCACCCGGGCCGTGTCATGTGGAAAACATATGTGGCATCATCGACGAAGACCCTGGCCGAGAGGTAGATCGGGGACGAGACGTTGGCAGATGGGGCCGAGACCACGATATCCTTGCTTTTCGAGGATAGGTACTTTCCGGATTCTTGTTCGGACAAGAACTTGCGCCCATCGGAATGGGCTTGGTTCGTGTTGGATCCGCAGTCGATGAGGATGTTGTCTTGCGGGGTGAACGAGGAGGGGATGGGGGCGGGGGAAGCGGCTGAGACGGAGACGGAGGCGAGGAGAAGAGAGGAAAGAACCGCGAGGATCGGAGCCATGGGAGGTTTCTTTTCCATCGCTGGCCCTCTCTTGGAGGAGGGAAATAGAATGATTTTTGGGAGAGATTTTGGGGGAGAAAAGGGAAAATTTTGGGTTTGTGGTTATAGATTTATTTTTTTTATTTTTGGGTTTTATTTTTATTTTGTTTTTCACCAAAATTGTAGCCATTTTTGTGGGGCTTGGAGATTTTGCTGCAAGTTCTTGGCTTTGGCCCCTATTTTTAGCACTTTCTAACTGAAGTAATGGTTACCATTGATTTTCATAGGCCTTCTTGAAATAGTCTTATTCTATTATCGTTCCTAAAATTTATATGTGCAAATGATTCTCGAATAGGAAACGGCAAATTTATACCCCGTAAGTAAACTGGCCGAGCTTGAACATTACTTTACTCAGCTTTAGTATTCATAGTCTAATGGCTAATTTTATAACGAAAATTCTAATTTAATTTCTTTGTAATATGTTATACAAAATCTATGATGCAAGTGATAATCGGTTGGTTCTGAGCGACAAAAATTACACTCGATAAGTAAAATGGCGAGCTAGAGCCTTCCATGACTCAATCTAGTATATAGTTTGCTTAGAATGTCTCGGGCAAAACAACAAAGTTTTTCTCTAGAAGAACAAAGGGAGATTCAATACTTAGAAACAAAAAGTAGGTTGATTTTGAGCTAGCCCCCGAGCTAACGAGCTAAACCACTCGTGGTTCGAGCATGGGCCCAAAACACGATGTCAAGCATATGATCAAGCACGAGCTCGTCTTCTTGTGAAAAACATATTTAGTCCAAGCTGAACCTTTCCTTACCGAGCCAAACTCGAAAATTTGTGAATAGTTCATCCTATTTTTCTTGCATTTCTTTATTGAATTGTACCTAACTATATTCCATGTTTGATTGTATTTCCAAAAATTGTATAACAAAACCATTTTCATTTTTTCATCTCATGAGATGTAAATTGTACTGCAATAACAGATAATATAGTACTATTAGCTATTATTGAGCTAATTCTCAACAATTCCTTATTTTAGAGCGTTCATATTACTAGTTCTAATTTAATTTTTAAATAAAGCTCAAGCAAATTCTCTTGTACAAATCAAAATTTTAGAAATTGCACATACTACTCTTTCTCAACAATTTCTTAAAGCTCAGAATAATTATGTATCATATAATAAAATATTATATATTTTTTTCCCAATGTAAATCAGGGTTTTATAGCTTGATAAATGGAAATTAACATTTTGATAGAGAAATTGTACCTATCAAAACGTAGCCGAAAGTTGTAAAAAGAAAAAACGACTGGACCAAATCGAACTGTAGTTAAAACTATGGGACTATTCTAAAATTAGTAAAGGATGAAGAACACACAGTTATGCCTGACTTGATCGGCAAGTCGAAGCTCTCATTCTCTCTCTCTCTCTCTCTCTCTCTCTCTCTCTTTCTCTCTGGAGTATGCATTTCAGCCAGGTATAACCCATTTGCATTTATATCATTTATTTATTGTTATTGATTTTAATGCTATCATTTATCTGCTATTCTGATTTACAAAAACCCATTTATAAAATTTGTAATTTTGATATATCGCTATATAGGGGAAATATGCAAGTATTTCTCTGTGATGAACAATTTAAGATGGCGAGTCCGATGTTTATCCATTCTCCTGACGACAAATCGAGGCATTTGTCTGAGAGAAATCTCTGTTTCCCATTTTATTATTTAAACTTTATTTAATATATTATTTTTCGAGGTCCCTTTGAGACTTTTTTTTTTTATTAGTATTATTTGTTTTTCTGATTGGGGCATAGTGATGATGAAAGTATTTTGTCTGATTTTGAGTGATTATAAATACCTCCTACTC